>JAODJX010000015.1:18388068-18407579 GCA_026776945.1 Isichthys henryi
GAGACAAATCAGGGAATCACACGTGGGTAATCAGGGGGCGTGGAACACGAGAGGAGCGGACGAGCGGGGCATGACAGTCTTAATATTAATAAATATTTATAACTATGTTTAAAATGCATTTTGAATGCATTGTAATGTGTTGTGAATGTGTTCATAGATTCTTATAGAGGTGGCATACATTGAAAAAATTACTGAAGATAATGAAAGATGGGTAATGCTTTACATTTACTGCACCTTCATAATGCTTTTAATTGCCTTCATAAAACGTTCAGTACACCTACATAATGTATTCATTAAGTATTCATAAAACATTCATAAACATCATGCATGTATACATTTACATCCTAACACCTTAACAGCTGTAATATACATTAATAACAAACATTATATAATAATAACAAACATTATAATTATATAATCATGTGGTGTTTGTTATTAATGTATACTAAAGCTGTTAAGGGATGGTAGGATGTTAAAGTGTATTTGCATGCTGTTTATGAATGTTCTCTGAATGCATTATGAAGGTGCACTGAATGTTCTACGAATGCATAATGAATGCATTATGAAGGTGCACTTAATGTAGAGTGTTAACGAAAATTGTTTTCTGGCATTGTTCTGCTGTGTCATGTAAATCTTGTGGGTGGAAGGTGTTTTATGTAAAAATGACAGGATATTTGTGGGATGCATGAACACAAACTGAAGATTTCCCATCAAGGTGTGGATGCGTTTATGGAACTCTGGTTAAATTTGGTTATTTACCCTTGCCCTTGGCTGAAAGAGGGTGCCATATTCTGTTATTTGTCAGCCATTCTCGTTCTTACTTAAAACAGCACCCTCAGCTTCCTAGTTTCTTCTCTTTTCCATGTTGAAAGCATCCCTGTATATTCTCCATAAATCTTAAAAGGGGTGAATCTGTCTGCCTAACCTCATCCCCTTGTGACGTGGTTCGGTTCACAGCCTAGACTGGAGCGATTCTCACAAGCATTAAAACTGAAAGCACAGAGATGCATGTGCACCACATGAACTATCAGCATCTCAGCCTCAGATGTGGTCACCTGAGTGCGATACGGCTATGGAGTATTGATCCAAAAGGCCCGCAAATGCGGAGAGATGAATGTATCAGGTGCAGCCTGTATGATGAACTCTTCAATTTCAATTATGTCTACCAATTTGTCAGTGTGTAAAGTGTATATGTGGACATCCTGGCACCAGGAATCAGATTGTCCTTGAATGAGACACTAGTGATTCTAGGCCAATCTGACGACTCATTGTTATTACATGTAAACTGCAGTCTGATTTTCTGTGGTTAAACTCATCATGAGGGACAACACATGCAGCTAATTCAGGCTTTTTCAATGTAAATACTAACAGAGGTGCTCATGGGTACCATCTAGGAGTAAAACAAGGTTATTCTGGTTTAGCAGGATAGCCAAAATATGGGTTAGATTAGAAAGCCTAGCTGACTAAGAGCATGCTCATTCAATTATTATCTTCAGGGCTAAAGTAATCAAAAGCAACAGGGCATAAAAGCACCACCCTGCTACGCCTGTGCAGCCAGCGCTACCCTGCAGATCTGCTAATACAAAAGCTAGCCTGCAAGGAGCTAATGATTGCTAACCAGACAAGCTGTGACCTTCCTTTCATGACCTTGCTCTCACGATGTAGCTATTTCATTCAATCACAATTTAAAAATGTGCAGAAAAGACCAGGTTTCAGAAGGAGCTATAAAGACAGCCATCTATCAAGGACAAAGAGGACAATGTCAATCAAATTAGCAGGTAATGAATGATGTGGAGATGAGACTTTCTTCGGTAATTTTAAACACTGGTTAGCCTTTGCTAAGGCGGAATAAATCTGATAAAATGAGGACATACAGTATTCCTGATGTCTGACAGTTCGTCCCTGAAGTGAAGGAGAACAGCCTGACACAGGCAGGTAGTGGAGAATGTTATACACTCACACACAGAAGATCCAGGGGGTGACTTAGCGTTTCATCCACAAATCCGCTAAGAAGCGCACTACGTACAAACTCTGTAAGCTTCTTTCAACTTCACAAATTCCATTTCAGTTGGCATAAGTCCTCTTTTCTAGAGACACCCCAGGAACAGAGGCTTGATGGGAATAAAACATTTCCTAAAGCTGTACCTGAGGTGGGGCGTGGGGTAGGGGGGGGTCATCACTACTCAGTCAGCAAATGCCAGGGGTGACTGGGGACATCACTGCTAAAATACTGGCTAGGGGAAGGGAGAACGTATGAATCTGTGTGCTGCGAAGAGGTATGTAACAGAATGGCCAATGCAGAAGGTAGCTACATCAGGGAACACATGTAACAAGCATTAAAGTGGCCATCCAACCATACATTCATAAATCCATCAGCCTTTCAGATCACTTACGCAGATGAGGGCTGCAGTCATTTTATGAAATCTGCACCTGTATGTGCTGCTGGATTGATTAAGTAAAAGCTTACATTATTACGTTAAACGTGTTGAAATGCAGGCCTTAACAGGTTATTAGAAAACTGCCATTGCAAGTCTGTCCTGCACCATGTACATGTGTACTATCCCCACTGTGTGATGGTGAGTCACATCACGGTAAAGCTGTTTGGCACGTGCTATCGAACTTCAACCATGACCGGGGCTTGCACAGCAGTAAGTGCTCCCTGCTCGGAGTGCAGACAGTGACATCATTCGCTTGGCTGGCTGGTGTCCTCCAAAGTGGCAGCCTTTTGTATACCCAAAGCAGCCCGTCTTATGCCACCATAGATCATGAGTGTTGAGTTTTCCTGAATAAGGGCTGTATCACACATTCAGGAATGAATGTTAGGTAAAGGAAGGGGCTAAGGATGGGGAGGGTTCACGTCCACGAAACCCAGAATCAGTTGGCTGTGCTTAACACAGCCACAAAGTGATTCAGGGAACAGCCTCGCGTCCTGTGACTGTATTGTTTATTAAGAGGAGAAGTCCAGAGGGCCAATGGGAAGGAAAGGGAGGCCAGCTCATTAGGCTGGTTAGGGAAAGACAGGCTGCGCATGGTTCTCAGCCCACTTGTTTATGAGTGAAGCTCGGAACCAGCTTCAGGGCCAAACCCTGGCAGGGACAGGAGGATGTCATACAGGTGGGCAGGGAGCTGCAATAGAGACAAGCGGCACTTCATAAGAAAAACATATATTCATAAATCATGAAGGCACTTTGAAAGGCATTTTTTCCAATATGCACACAAAATTGAACGTATGTATATATATATATATATATATATATAAATAAAATAAATATTATAATATAAGTATATATATTTATAAACAGCTGCTTAGGATCATTTTGGTTTCACAATTAATTACCTTAGCACCGGAGACAGAGTCTCCGCCTGGGTCACATGTGTGTGGAGTTTGCATGTTCTCTCCATGCCGTCCTGGGGTTTCCTCCGGTTTCCCCCCACAGTCCAAAAACATGCTGAGGCTAATTGGAGTTGCTAAATTGCCCATAGGTGTACATGTGTGAGTAAATGGTGTGTGATTGTGTCCTGCGATGGGCTGGCCCCCCATCCTGGGTTGTTCTCTGCCTCATGCCCATTGCTTTCAGGATAGGCTCCAGACCCCCCCACCCGTGACCCAGTAGGATAAGTGGTTTGGAAAATGGATGGATGGATGGATGGATGGATGGATGGAGACAGAGTAGTTGATAAGACCAAGACTGTCTGTTGGCCCTCTTATACTGAACTTGGAGATGTTGCTGGAAACACATCATGCTAACTCATTTGTGACGATATCATCTGAGTGTGTGTATAACGGGAGCAAGATAGAAACCGCATCTGCAAGTGAGTCACCTTATGGCATCTAAGGCGCCTTTACCAGGAAATTCTGAATGCAATGAAAAAATTATTATGGCTAAAGGGGTGTTCATGGCTACAGATTTGCATCAGTACGTAGGATTTAGACAGGATTTAGTTCATTACGATTGCTATGATATTTATTTTAGATTTAATGTACATTTAATTTACAATGTGCAAAGACATTTCTGTTAGATTTTGTTAATCAGACACGTTGACAGATGCACATTACGTTGGTTTACTGCTGTTCCTAATTGCATTTGTGTTTGCAGTTTTAATAGTCAATAATTTCAACACAACTTCGGTTTCCCCTGCTGTATTGAAATTGCACCAAACCGTGAACCAAAAACTGAGGTTTGTAACAAACTGTGAATTTTCTGTACCTTGATATTTACACAGCGCATATATATATATATATATATATATATATATCATACAACTGATTGACCTGTGTAAACAGATGGATTTATAAATACATGGACACATGGATAAACCACTTAATGGATAATAACTTATCTGCCATCAGCCCAGTCATGTAAAACCAGCAGCCAGTGATGCCATTATAACTTATTACTGAATAATTCGGCAGCACAACAGGATTTGTATTTTACATGAAGCCTGTAATTATCATGTTCAGTGGCAGAAGTGAATGCTTGAATTTTACTTAGTTATTTAAACAAAATATCTAATATATAGTACGCTTACAGTATGGTGCCTGAGTACATTTATAATACATTCAGTCCAGATTCTGTCAGGTAATTTGTTTCATAATTGCTTTCAAATCATTCCTGATGAGGGTCATGCATCAACTGTATCTCTTTTCCATGTATAGTTTGCCTATGGTTGTCAGAAATAGGGAAACCACAGATTGGTACATTCTTATGTGGTGTAACAAACTTGTTGCAAGGTACTGTAAAAGGGGAACAGGCAATGTTAATAAATTAACTACATCCAGCACTGAGAGATTATTAAAGAACAAGGCTATTATTCTTTGTTATTGGGTCAGTGGGATAGTGAATAGGGAAACTATTTGTGTCATGACAATGTTATTAGCCAGTGAAGCATGTCGAGAAGAGATAAGGAATAGATTGTGCTGGCCAGCAGTTTCTTTAGTTGGTCAGTCGAGATGATGCGGAAAGGAGGTTTACCTTATGTTTATGTTTTTATGTTCAGGAGCAAGAGATACCTGCCACCTGCTCATGCCAGAGATTCCAGAGGAATTTACGTGGAAACTGACATCCCCAAGCACAGCCACTGTAATCAAATGCTCAGATGCTGGATCATGAGCCTAGTTCTGCTGCATATTCCGTGAATATATTTTATTTGTTGTGATTTTTTCTCACTGCTGGGAAAGCCTCCTGCATCTTCATCCATTTTGGGGTTTTGCCATATTTCTGATCACCCCTCTTTTGTGATGTCATTTACCACTGTGGGCCCACCACCTGCAGGGGGAGCCGTGGAGGTCGGGTGCAGTGTAAGTCGGGTGGCATTCGAAGGCAGGGGCCTTCAGTATATGGAATATAACCTCTCTATTGGGAAAGGAACCTGAGCTGGTGCGGGAGGTAGAGAGACATTGACTAAGTATAGTTGAGCTCACTTCATCACACAGCTCAGGCACTGGAACCAAACTCCTGGAAAGGGGTTGGACTGAATTCCACTCTTCAGTTGCCCATGGGGAGAGGCACCAGGCAGGGGTGGGTCTGCTCATAACCCTCCGGTTCAGTACCAGTATGTTGGAGTTTACTCTGGTGAACGAGAGAGTCGCCTCCATTCGACTTTGAATCAGGGGAAGGACTCTGACTGGTGTGTGCCCGTACACGCCAAATACCAGTCCAGAGTATCCAGCCTACTTGAAGACCCTGGAGGGGGTGCTGGAAGGCACCCCTTGTGGGGCCTCCATTATTCTGCTGGGAGACTTTAAGGCTCACATGGGTAATGACAGTGAAACCTGGATGGGTGTGATTGGGAGGAATGGCCTGCCTGATTGGAATCCAAGCGGTGATTAATTATTGGACTTCTGTGCTAACCACAATTTGTCCATAATGAACAGCATGTTTGAACATAAGGATGTTCATAAGTGCACTTGGCACCAGAGCACCCTAGGCCGCAGTTCGATGATCAATTTTGTAATTGTATCATCAGATCTGCATCCACGTAGAGAGGAGCTGAGCTATTAACTGATCACCAGCTTGTGGTGAGTTGGATCTGATGGTGGGGGAAGATGCTGAATGTACCTGATAGACGCAAACGTGTAGTAAGGGTGTGCTGAGAGAGTCTGGCGGAGTCCCCTGTCTGGGAAATCTTCAACTCACACATCTGGCAGAAATTCTCTCCCAATGGAGTCAGGGGACATTGAGCCTGAATGGGCCATAGTCAGGGACTCATTTGCTGAGGCAGCATTGCTGAACTGTGGCCGTATGGTCATTGGTGCCTGCTGTGGCAGCAATCCGCAAACCTGATGGTAGACACCATTGGTAAAGGGAGCTGTCAGGCTGAAGAAGGAGATCTTCTGAGCTTGATTAGCTTGCGGGACTCCTGAAGCAGCTGAGTGGTCCGGCTGGCCAAGCGAAAAGCGACTTTGGTGGTTGCCGAGGCAAAAATTCAAGTGTGGGAGGAGTTTGGTGAGGCTATGGAGAAGGACTTGAAAAGGTTCTGGCAAACTGTCAGTTGACTCGGTGGGGGAGCAGGGCTTCACCAATGCTATTTGCAGCAGGGATTGAGAACTGTTGACCTCAACTGGAGACATAGTTGGGCAGTGAAAACCATACTTTGAGGATCTCCTGAATCCCATTGATAAACCTTCCTTTGAGGAAGTTGAGCTAGAAGGCTCAAGGGGGAACTTGCCATTCTCTGAGACTGAGGTCACTGAAGTAGACAAAAAACCCTTCAGTGGTGGGGCTGTGGAGGTGGATGAGAGTTCTTGACAGCTCTTAGCTGACATGCCTCCTCAACATTGTGTGGATGTTGGGGACAGTCCTTTTGGATTGGCAGACTGGGGTGGTGGTTCCAGTCTTTGAGAAAGGGGACCAGAGGATGTGTTCCAACTTAATAATAATAATACATCCTTTATTATCCCTGTGGGGAAAATCTTTTTACGCCTCCCTCAACTTGCTCTTTATAGATTAAGCTGTCTGCTAAGAGCAGCCACCTGTTGGGATACCCAGGAAGCTGGGGGTTAAGGGCCTTGCTTAAGGACCTGCAGGCATGCCGAGGCTGTGTTTGAACCAGTGACCTTGTGATTACAGTCACATAGGCTTAGCCCACTGAGCCACACACTGCCCCCAGGGGGAACTTCAAGGGGATCACATTGCTCAGCCACCCTGGGAAGGTCTACGCTGGGGCACTGGAGAGGAGAGTCCGTCCGATGGTCAAACCTTGGATTCAGAAGGACCAATGCGAATTCCATCCTGGCCACCGAACACTAGATCAGCTTTTGACCATCACAAGGATTTTGGAGGGTTCATGGGCATTTGCCAAACCCTGTACAAACATTGTGAAAGCTTGATTCGCATTGCCAGCAAGAAGCTGTACTTGTTCCCGGTAGGTGTTGCACTCTGTCAGGGCTGCCCTTTGTCACCAATTCTGTTCATAATTTTTATGGATAGAATTTTAGGCGTGACAAGGGGTGGAGGGGTCCAGGTCAGGGGCTGTAGGATCTTGGCTTTTTGCGGATGACATGGTCCTCTTGGCGTCATTGGGCAATGACCTGCAGCATGCACTGGGCCACTTTGCAGCTAAGGGTGAGGCAGCCAGGATCATCACTTCCAAGTCTGATCCCATAGTTCTCGAACGGAAAAAAGGTAGTTTGCCTGTTTCAAGTGGGGGATGAGTTGCTGCCCCAAGTGGAGACGAGAGAGAGGAGAAGTGGAGGGTTGTTTTGTAGGACGACTTTCACTATAACTAAAAGAATCACTACTGTCTGTTGGCTCACTGGAATCTTTTTCCTTTTGTGCGACTTTAACAGGGAACCTATCCAATGACAGCCGCTTTTGCCTCTTTTTCGATTTTGTGGAATTGTGAACATTGCATTGTTGTTAAACAGATTCATTGCCCGCACTGCTACGCCCTTATTCGGGTGGTGCTTTTCTACTAAGTTTTGACTATACAGTACAAGTGAGGCACGCTGACTGAGACCGAGCATGGGAAATGATTACCCACAATCTCGCAGCGAGAGAGAGAGAGAGAAGAACGATCAGCTGTCGTGATCACATGACGCTTGACAGACAAAGCATATACGTAACGTATTGCAAGACCTCGCCATTTATCAAGTTAAAATTTATTTACATTTTTTTCTCGTCTTGCAAAACACTTGCAAACCAAGTTACTTGTAATCCGAGGTTTGACTGTAAGAAATAAGATTTCCGGGGTCAAAGGTTGATGGTATACTGCCTCTGTAGACACTAGTTATATATAAATTATCATTTGGTAACAATTATAAGTATTTGAATATACATAAACTAATAATCTGTTAAGTGTTATGTAATATTTGTTAATGACTTATTAATGAATACAATCTGTTGTATCTAGCTAACAGCAAATGCATAACATCCATATGTGGTGCGTTTAAAGACCAACAGTAAACAAGGATTGCAACTTGGATCAGGGAGGCATTCCATGAAGAAGGATTAAGGGAAAGTCCGACTTATTTCGATGTCTGGCTCATTTAAGTGGGAGTTCCGTTCCATCAGTGTGTCTTAAATGAATCCCTGCTGAGTTACCATGGTAACTTAGGTGAGTGAACAAGTTTGCTCCGAACCAGGTTAACTGTCTCGCTTAGTTAAGCGTATTTTCAAAGAACGTCCGACATGTGGGAACAGATTTCCAAAAGATTGTTCCGTTGGACGAAATTCCACGCTGTCACTACTCATGTCATGTAATAAATATAATAAAGCCTAAAAAAATCACATTGCCGCATTCCAATTAATTCCAAAATAATAAAAAGTGTATCAATATTATAAAGGTCAAACGTGATAAGCAATGTCTGAAATTGAAAAAAAATCTGTTAAAATAACATGAAAAGGATGATATTTTTATATTTTATTTAGTCACTGTCTACTTTGAAAGTTTTTTAGTAAAATAGTAGACAAGATACAGTTATTTGTGCAGATCATTTCACACAGATGTGTCTGAAAGTATTTTACAGAGCTCAAATAATACCGAGTAACATTATACAGTAAAAATGACACATGAACTCAACCCTGAAGATTCCCCATTGGCTAAGGGGATCGAACCAGGAAATTTCATGGTGTAAAGCAACAGCATAAACCACTGTACCACCATGCCACTATACTAGGCACTTGTAACATTACATAACTTAGGCATTTAGTCTGTCTGCAATTCTTTGCCAAGCCAACTCCTCTATTTATGGCCACAGTATTGCCTTTTTTAGCGATTACATCTTTGTATTTTTCATACAGCTCCTTCAGCAACATTTGTTCTGTGGCGGAAAAAAAAACACCGCTCTCGTTTTACACGCTTTCCGAATCATTTGATCGATCTATCGTTCATCTATTCATTTGGGCTTCTTAAATATCTCGGGTTTGCGCACTAAGTGAGACTATGCAAGTCTGTTTTGTATGAGCCTTCATTAGTTAAAGCTGAACTGCATTAGTGGAACGACCTAAGGTTAAGTTTAGAGATGGCACTAGTTTGAGTCCGACTTTTCCAGGAAAGTCTTTCTTTAGCTACTTTCATGGAATACCACCCAGTGAAGCAAATTAAGTTATGATGTATACGTTTTTTTACCCCTGCTGTCTTGCTATTTGATGGGCTTTCCGGGAACTTTTATTGCCTTTAAACAAAGCTTCTCACCATGCAGGAAGCTCTAGGTGTGATTTGTGGGCCAACCTGCATGTCCATACTTAATTAATGGCCCTGTCTGCTTTTATCAAAGATCTAACATTGGCTGTCAGGCATGGGGCTGGGGTATGCTGTAGGAGGTAAAGGTCAGAGGTCACCAAGCTCGATTACATCAAATGGTCAAGCACTCCCATGCTATCTTGCAACATGGAGTGGAGACAGTCCCCCCATGCAGGTCTGCATGCTGCCTCTTACTCATTGCTCTTAATGTGCTTGGACGGAATTTTCTGGAAGTCAGGGCCTCGCAGCCAGCCTCACAGCTTCTCCCAGACACTCTGACACAGGAGACAGTGAGCCCCGTGGCTTGGCTCAGACCCACAGACATTGTAGGGGGCACCCTGCCAGTGTGCATTACCTCACATTCTACATAGATGTGCCTGGTTAATTAGCCACAGCTTGAACCATTGCCAGAGTCCTGCATTTAAATATGGCTTTTTCAGGGGCCTGTCCCTGTTTCCATCATGGGCTGACTCTGTAGGAGGTGACAACATGAGATTAATACCAACACATGTAGAAGACAGCAGTTATAGATGACTTATAATTAATTTTTGACAGGCTCAAGTACCACTGACACTAAATGTAAACTTTTATTATACGCCATAAATCACTTCACATAGTTGTCCTAGTGGGCCAGTTTAAATTACTAGGCAACACAGATTAATTAAATTCCCTGTTTCCTATATTTCATACTGACCATTTATACGGTGCCAGACTATAAAAATAAGAAAACACAATGGAAATCAAATATAATTAAATGGAAGAAACGTGATTTGCTCTTGAAAGCACTGCCCATCTACAGAATGTTATCTTGATATAGCTTAACAGCTCGGAACAGTTACATAACTGAGGTAGAAAGCTGGCAAGGGATGTGGGCTTTAATCCTTTATCACACATTTTAGCCCGGGTGCTGGAGACAAATCCCTTTTCATTTCAAAACAAATATCTTAATTACATGCAATTTTAATATGAAGTAACCAACCGTAAACTTAATCAAGTCACATGAGTGTCGGCCTTCATTTACCATTTTGCTCTATTTTTACAACACAGTATCCTGGAATTTTGATAGACCTTTATATACTATATTTTATATACTATATTACTCAGTTTTAGTCTGGTTTATGTTGGGCAAGGCTGGGTTAAATCAAGCTTGTTTACCAAAGTACCTAACTATAGTGATAAATTTAGTTGATTTGAAATACAGTAGTAGGAACTTTTCATAGCTAGAGAAAAAATTGTCATAGAAGAACCATACTTTGGTGCAGGCTTCCTCTTAAACTCCATCTATGTACCACAAATTCTCCTAAATGCATCCATTTTCCTGACCCGTTATCGGTCCCTTATTAAGTTTATGGTCAGGATGATCCTGGAGCCTGTGCCAGGAAGTATAGTGAGAGCCCCTTGGGCAACAGGAAAGCCGAGTACATAAAGGAACGCTGGGCAACATGCAAAGGACATGCAAACCCCACGCACAAACTGAGCGCTAATGTCTGGGTTAGGAGAGAAGGCAGTTAGTGACCGGAGATGGTAGGAGGAAGCTCATTAACAAAGAATGATGCACACAATGCAAAATTAGTTCAGCTGCACATAAAAATGTCTCTTGTTTTAAGAATAAAAAATATATAATAATAAAATTAATAAAATAGTAAAAACCATCCATAGTTGCAACTAGTACAGGGCTATGATGAGCACAGAGAAGAAGGGAAGGATAAATTCAGATAGCAGTACATGCAAGATAACTCAATAATGTAGCTAATAGTGTCGTCACTGATGGTGCACATGCTACGTGACAGAGATGACATCACTGATGCACCAGAGATAGCTCCATGTGACATCCTGGGTCCCCATAGATGACGGGAGGCGTCCCAACTGACACTGTTTTCAAGGTTTCCTGAACCAGAACATTCCTCAAATACACTAATCTTTCTTAATTTATGCCATTAGTGTCTGCAGAGTTAGAAATGAAATAGCTGAAAAATAATTCCTTGCTAGCAAATCACTCTCATACTTTCGATTTGGAAGGCACACACGCCCCCTGTCTTTGATTGGACTCCACCGCGATTTGATGTTTTTCCAGGCTTTGTAATTCAAGATGCGCTATGCTGTGAGTCATTTGCTAATAAACATTTTATGCTCCAGTGTTTGATAAATAAAACGATTAAGAGATTATTACTGGTATAAATATTATAGTGATTTATTTACCTGAGCGGATTCCGATTATGACGTTCAGGTTAAGGGACTTTTCACTGCTTCATAAATATGATTCACATTAAATGTTGTTATTGTCCTATTATTCCTTGGTTTATTACCAGTACAATGTCATGCTTAATTTGTCATTTTTAATACAAAATGTAGCACAGAGTTTTGTAAAACAGGATTACGGGACTGAAGTTTTAGGGTTGAAGCTATGTCTTATGCGAGTTTTACTTACATAAAAATATTCTGAGGGTAGCGCGAAAAATGATTGGTTTGATTGGAAAGATAACCAATCAGACTATAAAAGAGGTGGGACCAAGACATCTGATTGGTTGGTCTCACCTCCTCTAGTTGGTTGGACTCACCGTCTCTACAATCCATCCTTCTGAACTAATCATTTTTCTTTCCTCAGAATATTTTAGTGTAAGTCAAACTCCCCTTAGTGAAACAGTATGAGTGAGATAATTATTGATGTTAATCTAACCCTTTTTGTCCCTCTGGTGGATGTTCTTATGTTACTCTGTTCACTCCATGGCTGGATGGAGCCCACTCCCAGTGATAATCTTTTTTTTCCTCGTTCTGTCTATTATTGGCTGATTTGTATCTGCTCAGCTGTATCTCCCTCTTCTCTGTGTTCCTGGATTGTGATAATCTGCTCTGAGTGGCATCACATCCCCCATAATAATCTGCTCTGTTTATTTGAAGTTCTCGATCTGCTGTAATAGTCTCTCTGGGCCTCCCTCAAGTTTAAAGTATGAATAATATAAAGAATGGGTCAAAACTGGGACTACAACCACCTCAATACAAATACACCGCTTTAGTTCATGAAAAGTCCACTCAGATCCATCTTTTTCAATTTGCTAAAGTTTTTTTTAATGAATTTTCAAACCTTGCTATAGCTTGCATTTTTCTTAACACAATGTATCATCCGCTTATTTCTGGTTGGAAGTTAAATAGATGGATGGTGGGATAATCAACGTTGTGCAAGTTTAAGTTTTTGAGTTAAGTGACTTTTTGCCTCTTCATCGCTGGTTATAATTGAAAAAGTGCAGATGAAAGGGAATTCATTAGCTAGTGTGCAGTGTAGCCCATTGCCCTGGGTCTATCGATTGCGATAGTTTGCTAACTGTACACTCTACAGCTTGTGCAATGTGACAGTTTGCCACCATATTGCTAAATGTGAACAGAATCCCCGTGATTCGTGTTATACTCTACACTTGCAAGTAAGTCAAATGAAGGCCCGGTCTTCAAATTAAATTCTGTTATTTTTTGACAGCAGAATTAGGATTGAACTTTACAGTGCAGTCATTTTAGTGTGTTTTAAAGCGGGGTAATCTTATTTGAGTCGCTTTGACCTTTTTGCCTCCTTCCAACCGTGATGACGAGTGCTTTTAGTTGTTTAGCCAGTTGAAAAAAAGGGGGGGGGGGAACTGAGAAAAATAACATACCAGTAAAGGTCAGTCAGCTGACCAGACTGATTTGTTCTTACAGTGTGGACATTCTATAGCTCATAAGGTCCCACGGAAGTGAAACCACCAAGGTGCCTCTAAGAAATGAAGAAAAAAATTGTGAAAAAATACCTCAAACCTTGATATGACAGAAAATGCTGTAGTAACATGAATGAAATGGTTAATTAAACTGACTTGTTAAGAAACATGTTGGCCATTATCAGCACTCATCATACCTCAATAAAATTACCTTCTGTAAGATTTCAGAACAAAAGTACTTGCTGGGACACAAGTTGGGGTTTGATCAACCCTGGCTGGGTCACCTGGGTGAGGGTGCATTATGTTGTGAAACCCAAAACGCCCCATGAACCCAGGAAACATCACTGATGATGAATCTAGAGGATGTATCTTTGACCTACCTCAATTAAATTAGCTTCCGTAAGATATCAGAACAAAAGTAGATCCTTCTTTAGACTGAAAAACCTTTTCAAAGGTGCTCGGGCAGCATAAATCTGAAGGCAAATTTCGTCATAATAATTGTTATTATAATTATTGTTATAATAATAATAATTGTAGGAAATACTGCTAAAGTCTCTCCAGGAGCAAGGAGGTCACAGAAATCCTAGAGCTCCCTGCAGTGTGTATGTATCTCTTACTGTATAGATCAAACAGGTGGCATCTTTCAGAAGCTCACAATTTCACCTTCAGAAAGACATACTGCAAAAACCTGACACATCTGACCTGATCGGTGAGAAGAACTGGAAAGCTCATCTTAGCTTTATTCACACCCACTATGTATCTTTTTACAGGTCTATGCATTAAAAGAATCTGATCTCAGAGGTCTACAAAGAGTTCCCAATATTTTCATAACCTAGTTCTTACTCTGCCATGCATCGTGAACTGGGTGGACTTTATAGAGACAGGTGTGGATATTTGTAGAGCATGTCCAGTTAAGTCAATTTGCCAAAGCTAGACTGCAATCAAGTTCTAACAATATATCAAAGACAGTCAAAGGAATTGCCTCTGAGCTCAATTTGTAGGGCCTCAGTATAGGGTTTGAATACTCATTTAAACTCTGATTTTCTTATTTTTAATAAATCATGAAAACATATTTTCACTGTGCCTTTGGAGACTAATGTATGTCAATTGATGGAAAAAGGAATGAATTCCATACATTTAAAATAAATTAACAACACGTTTGGAAAACATTTCCCTCGTGCCTTCCTTGAGGTACCTTGTCAGGGCAGAGCAGCATACAAATAACATTCAAATAACATTCAAATAACATTCTGAGGGATGGTCAACAGGGATTTAGGCGAGGTAGATCCTGTTTAACTAATCTGTTTCTTTGTGGAAGTTACAAGAGAAATTGATCACAAAACGACCTATGATGTTATCAACTTAGATTTCCAGAAGGCCTTTGATGTTGTCCCCCACAAACGGCTCTTGCTTAAGCTCAAAGCTGCTGGAATTTTAGGAACTGTGGCAGCTTGGATTGAAAACTGGTTAACTGATAGGAAGCAGCAGGTAGTTATTAGAGAGACAACGTCGCAGTGGGCTCGCGTTCATAGTGAGGTACCGCAGGGTTCAATTTTAGGACCACTTTTGTTCGTAATTTACATTAATGACACCAATACACAATAAACTGGTTAAATTTGCAGACGACACCAAGGTGTTTGGTGTAGCTGATATTGAACTGGCAGCACAGAGGCTACAACGGGATCTTGATTTAGTTAGCAACTGGGCTGATACCTCGCAGGTAATCCATGCAGGGAGCAGAACTATAAAGTATAGATTTTTTATGGGTTCAACTGAAATAAAGGTAGCTGATTATGAGAAAGACCTCTGTGTGTATGTTGATGCTTTCATGTCCCACTCTTGCCAGTGTGGGAAAGCAAAAGAAAAGGCCAATAGGATGTTGGGTTACATCTCTAGGTCAAGGGAGGTGATGTTACGATTATACAATTCCTTGGTAAGATCTCACCTAGAATTGTGTGTGCAGGTTTGGTTACCATACCTTAAGAAGGACATTGCTGCCTTAGAAACGCAATGTAGAGCTACAATAATGATTCCTGGTCGTAGAGGAATGTCTTATGAGGAGAGGTTAGCTGAGCTGAATCTGTTTAGCCTCGAGCAAAGGAGACTAAGGGGGGACATGATCCAGGTATATAAGATTCTAATAGGTCTGGATGCTGTTCAGCCAAATAGCTACAACATTATTATGTTTAAATACTAGGACTCGTGGCCATAAGTGGAAATTAGCAGTAGAACATTTTAAAATGAATTTGAGGAAGCACTTCTTTACACAGTGTGTAGTTGGAGTATGGAATAGTCTTCCTGTTAGTGTAGCACAAGCTAAAACCCTGGGTTCCTTAAATTCAAAACTAGATAAGATTTTAATATATCTGAGCTATTAGTTAAGTTCTCCCCAAATGAGCTTGATGGGCCGAATGACCTCGTCTTGTTTGTAAATTTCTTATCTTACAATATGCTCCCTTCCCAAAATGCCCCAAGACCACTTTGGGGCAAATGCTAATTATTAATGAAATTGATTGAGTTTTATTTAATACGAAATACTAGGATGTGGCATGGGGGTTTGGTTCAGTATGGCGTTTTCGGAACAGGGTGGGAGGATGTCGCTGATCAAGGCATCGATCGACCCCGATTCACGTATGACGCTGAGTGAAACATCACGCCGATGAGAAATGAAGGTGGCATCAAATGCAAAAGGACAACTTCTTCACTGGCAGGACTTTGGCGCACCATAAATCTCCCCCAAGGTTCCCCTGAGCTCCTGTGAGGGGCAAGAGACAGGATTTATCACCCCAGCCATGAAAGATGAAGCCCCTTAGCATTCACTTTTACCCCGTGCCACAATTTATCGTGTCTCCGTCGTGCAAACTAGCAGTGCTGTCGTATAACATTAGGACCCCTCTTCAGTCGTATGTCACAGAAGTACTGGTGATTAGCCCTTTTTTGGTCATTAGCATTGTAAAGGTTTTTTATGCGATTTATTGATTTGTTTTCCTCCCACGTTAGGCTGAACCGGCGATGATTTAACGTGCCGAATAGTATCTGAGGCCTTGGAACGGCAATCTGTTGGGGCACAACAGCTGTCAGAGAAGGGTGAGTGAGAATGTGTCTGTCAGGAAGCGGCCAAGATGCACCATACCTGTCCTCTATGCCATCCGCCAGCAGGATGGCGGGGGCACACGTCTGTGAACAGACCAAGTGGCCACCGGTGGCACTCTCAGGGGTGACCATTAATGCTGTCTTTTGCTAATATTTGTTCACTGTTTTGACAGGGTGTTTTAAATAAGAGAGAAAACTGATTTTTGTAACCTGCTAAATTCCAAATATAAAAGTATAACTCTAGCTGAGAGAAAGGGAATTTAACAGTGGGATCATCTCTGGTAGGGACAATATTACAGCACCATATTACGGCCTTGTATGTCCGAGACTGGGTGTTCCATTTCCAGCCATAGCTCTGAGTGTGCAGTCTGCAGATCCTTTCAGTGCCCACACAGGGTTCCCAGGGGCATTGTGGCATTCTCCCACAGCCCAAAAATTGCCCACTGTGTGCGTTTGTGTCTATGTTCTGCTGTGTTCCTGCCTCTCATTCCTTTGGGTAGACTCCAGGTTCACTGTAGCTGTGTTTCTGGCAAATCAGTTATGAAAAATAGATTGAGGGAGGACCGCCTATAGGTATACATAAGGATATGGGGAATATTTGGTAACGCTTTCCTTGATGCTGTCATCTACAATGCATTACTTCATAATGCATTATAACTGTCGGTATAAGAAATAATAAAGAATTACAGCATCTTTTATTAACAGTCATAAGGCATTATAGTGTTGATATACAAGGTTCAATGAAGTTCCTGTCTATAATGCACTATAGATACCTTCATAACACATTATAATAGTTGGTATAAGAATTAAAGATTTTTTATACTGCATTATGAAGATTGTTACATTGCGTTATAAATGACAGCTTCATAAAGCATTCATAATGGATAATAAAAATGGCCATAATGTGTTATGCCTTTTTATATATAATTATACTTATATGCCACATTTATAATGCTTTATGAATATTGTTATGGATATATCCATAGATTCTTATCAACATGGCCTTCGTACTTTTACTGGATATTTTCCTTGGTTCAAAGCTTTGTTCCCAGTTCTTAGGTGTTGATATGTATGGCTGGAATTACTTTACATTTCTGATAGTAGTGTTAAATTTAGAAGAGAATGTTTCTGCCCAATTACATTGTTATACTGTCTTATGTAATTTGTTCTATTCGGAAGACAATTAAGATGACATGAAATTGGGTGTCATCATCTTCGAGTACATTTTATCTTTGGTGTCTGGCCAACCATCAGCTGGAATGAACATCCAATATATTTATCAACCTGTTATTATTGCTACGTAGACAATTTGACACTTTCTTTGTTTGCAAATTCCCTTTGTGCTTTGTTCTGCATTAGGTTGTTTTTTAATGATGGTGTTTTTCTGGTGGGGTGTCTGTCATGGTGCCTGTGGTGATCCTGTGCCTTAGTGCTGCTGTGTGACATGGTGCCTGTGGTGAGACTGTGCTTTAGTGCCTGTATCTGACATGGTGCTTGTGATGAGACTGTGCATTAATGCTGCTGTCTGACATGGTGCCTGTGGTGAGACTGTGCTTTAGTGCCCGTATCTGACATGGTGCCTGTGGTGATCCTGTGCCTTTGTGCTGCTATCTGACATGGTGCCTGTGGTGAGACTGTGCTTTAGTGCCCGTATCTGATATGGTGTTTGAGATGAGACTGTGTTTTAGTGCTGCTATCTGACATGGTGCCTGTGGTGAGACTGTGCGTTAGTGCTGCTGTCTGACATGGTGCTTGAGATGAGACTGTGCTTTAGTGCTGCTATCTGACATGGTGCCTGTGGTGAGACTGTGCTTTAGTGCCCGTATCTGACATGGTGTTTGAGATGAGACTGTGCATTAGTGCTGCTGTCTGACATGGTATGTGTTCAGCAGGAAGCTGTGGATCATGTGTCTGTCTAGTTTCCTGATCTGAGAGGTGATCAAATATAAAGGAGACCCCTTTGTTATATTAATTTCAACTGAAGTAGGGAACTTGAACTTGGATCACCTGGAACTTGGAATGAAGCAGCATGGTTCATTTAAATATCATAATAGAATGACTAAAGTAGCCACAAGCAAAATGAAATCTATCTATCAGTCTTCCACTTCTGTATCTCTAGCTCCATGCAATTTGCAAGACTGGCCAGGATAAACTGTTATAAGAAGGATAATAACTAATTGATTGCTTGTATTTCCAAATAAAAAATAATTTTTGAAAGACAGAAATTTAAGAGCTGTTGTTATGCAGAGAACAAAAGTACAAATTCATAAATATGTTCTGCATTTTTAACTTTCAGATTACATTAAAAGACCCCCGTCAAATGTCACTGTTGTCATTAGAACCAAAATAAAAGGAATGTATTTCATTCAGCTTGATTCAGCTGTTGACAGGGATCTGGCATGTGTAGATTAAAAAAGCATCTAAATTTTTACACCCATATTCATTTAAATGCATGTTGAGCAAAATAATGCCTCGCTGCTTCCCATTCAGCAAACCATCGTGTGTGATGCGAGGAGATGCCCATTAGTAATCATACGAAGGTAATAATATGAGGAGGATGTCCATAAGGAATCGTGTGCGGAGGATGTCCAAAAGTAATCATGTGAAGAGGATGTCTATAGGGAATCATGTGAGGAAGAAATCCTTAAGGAATCAGGCAAAGAGGATGTCCATAAGGAATCAAGTGAAAAGGATGTCCACAAGGAATCATGCCAGGACGATGTCCATGAGGAATCATGTGAGGAGGAACCATGTGAAGAGGGCATCCATTCCATAAGGAATCATGTGAGGAGAATGTCTATAATGAATCATTCGAATAGGATGTCCTTAAGGAATCATGTGAAGAGGATATCCATAAGAAATAATGTGAGGAGGATGTCCATAAGGAATCATGCAAGGAGGATGTGCATATGGAATTATACGAAAAGGATGTCCATAAGGAATCATATGAGATGGATATCCATAAGGAATCATGCAAGGAGGATGTGCATATGGAGTCATACGAAAAGGATGTCCATAAGGAATCATATGAGATGGATATCCATAAGGAATAAT
>JAODJX010000015.1:18428408-18452893 GCA_026776945.1 Isichthys henryi
TGCTGAGGCTACTGCCCCCGCGACCCGATCCCGGACCAAGCGGAAGATGATGGATGGATGGATGGATGGATGGATGGATGGATGGATAAAAAGGCACGATTTTCCAGTTCTTATAGATCTGATAACAAAATATTCATAGTTCCATTGTCGACGGATCCTTCTTGTGTGGAAAGAAACATCCCTGTGTATCTATTATAAAACAATATTTCTCCAATTGACAAAGTCAAGTCTCAAGACAGTAATCCATACATAGGATTCTTTTCTTAGAATGGGATCCAGGAAACTCAATGACAGAGTAAAAGAATAGCATCCGATAATGAGTATCTCTGTTTGTTATGTTTTGTCAAATCATAAACTGGATCTCCACAGAGAGCATACCAATTAGAGAAGACAAGCTATTAAGAAATTCCTTCTATCTTTTGTTACTAACTAAATGGAAAATACAGCTCAATCAGTGTTCAAAAACAACTCATGTCCTATATCCTCAAGCTATAATTCAACTTGTACCAATAGAACATTACAGGATTTCTGTGAGGAGAAGGTAGGTGGTACATTGAAACCAAAAGATTCTTCCACAATACACTGTATAGGACAACAATGATTCTGGCTTGTAAACAGACATTGAACATGCCCACTGAAATTATGGCTCATTATTTGCACACCAAACCACACAACGATACAAATCGTGTAAGTGTGGGAAACTATAGTCATCATGGGTATATTTTCTATTAGTCACTGAGGAAGAGAGGATGGATATTTCAAAGTATTCAGGCTCTATATCTATTTAAAACTTTTGATATTTTTCAATTTGACAGGAATATAGACCATAATAAGTTCTGACAGATTTGATGGTACTTGTTCATTTACAGTTTTCTGTGTGAGGAACATGATTTTGCGGCATCTAATATGAAGCCAAAGGAGAGAAGCAAAGAATGAGCAAATTGACTGAGAGGAACGGACTTGAGACAAGTGTTGCCGTTGTCTGTTCTTTAGAATCTTAGGGTTGTGTGGGTTTATGGGTGCCTTTGTATTACAGTAATTCAGCCTTTGGGGCAGAAAAACATAAAGAATTTTTTGGCATTGAAGCATAAAAAGCAAAGAGGAGTGGAACTGTAGTTGATCTGTAATTGGCCAGCCAGGATTCCTATAGGTGTTATTTAAAATATGAAAGACAAACAGTGAAATTCTCACAAATTTTGCATGATGTTTCATGTGGTTTATGTAAGAAAAAGACATCAGATTAACAAGTAAAAATTATATACTATATAACTTTTAAATTAAAAGTTTTAAGAGTAATATTAATTGCATTTTTAGCATGTACAGTAAAACGAGCATAATTAGTTCTGGAAACGTGCTCGTAATCCATAGCACTCATATATCAAAGCGAATTTTCACTTTAGAAATAATGGAAACTCAGATGATTCGTTCCACAACCCAAAAATATTCATATAAAAATGATTAAAGCAAAATATAAAAGTAAAAATACATAAAACAAATTAACATACAATTTACTTTTGAAAAGAATCATGGATGGTGTGAGGAAGATGAGAGAGAGTAGAAGAGGAGGGTTATTTTGTAGGATTTTCACTATAACTAACGGAATCATCTGTTGGCTCACTGGAATCCTTTTCTTTTTGTGCAACTTTAACAAGAAATCTATCCAATGACAGCCACTTTTGCCTCCTTTTGCATTTCATGGAAATGTGGACATTCCATTGTCGTTAAACAGATTCACCACTCGCACTGCTACGCCCTTATTCGGGAGGTGCTTTTCTACTAAATTTTGACTATACAAATGAGGCACATTGACTGAGGCCAAACATGGGAAACAATTACTCACAATCTCACAGCGAGAGAGAGAGAATAACCATCGGCTCATTTGTGATCACATGATGCTTGGCAGACAAAGCGTATACGTAATACTCGTATTGCAAGACCTCGCTCGTTTATCAAGGTAAAACCAAAAAATGTGCTCGTCTTGCAAAACACTCGCAATCTGTGGTTTGACTGTATTGTCATTGTTCACTAGTATATCAAATAAGGTGCGGGTGCTAGTTTGAATAAAGGATATGCTTATGCAGTATCTACGTGTCAGGAACGTGTTAGGATTGCTTCAAACCTCGGATTTACTTTACAAAGCATGGGCACGAAGGTGCAAGGGGTAGAGGTGTACCCAGGTCAGTCTGAGCTGCTCAATGAAAGTGAGGCCCTTTCCTTCACCCTGGGGGTATAAAGGTCATGTGACTCAATAGCTGGTCTTCTGCAGCTTTCTCTGGTTAGTTCTTGCCTACTGGGGAACTAGCTGCCCAGATCAGCACTGGACAGTTCCCACATCTACATTTCTAGTAGGGCTGGAAAGTTCAGGTACAGAATGTACAAATCCAAATTAAGGTTTTGTTTCAACCAAGCAGTTGAGATTTCTGTGACTGTGACACTTTATGTGCAACTGGTTATTTGAAACAATAACTTGGTCTGTATCTTTACTTTCTGAATCTGAACTTTCCACTTCTGGTTTCTAGGGAAAGACCATTCTGCTCTGTTCCTTATTCATTGCTATGTCACAAGCACATTGCATTGTCATTAACGGGTTTAATATAATTTTAGGGACACATATCTAATTATGTATTAGGGCAGACATATGAGGGTGTCCAAATCAATTTGAGGTGTCCATATTCATATAGTTTAAAATGATCATTAAAGAAGCAAGACGGCAACCTGGCATTTTGCTCAGCCACAAATGTCACATGCAATGTTCCTCCCCAGTACCCATATCTCCTTAAGTGTCGCAAGACATCATGTCGAAACTTTATAAAATGGAAGATGGTGTTTAAATGAAGGCTTGTCAGGGAAAGATTTCACCCAGCTTTCATGTAAATAGAGAGATTCATTTTGTTTTAATGCAAAGATTATTAAATCATCCCTGAAACTGGGATTATTAGTTAATGGCACTAGTTATATGCAAACACTTCCCCTCTCATTACTGATACAGACTAGTATTTATTTTTACAAGAATACACATTATATTATGCAATCACGAGTTACATAATCAGGTATAATTCATACAATTGCGTGATCCTAGTACAATTGCAAAATTTGCCTATCGTCGATGTCTGGTCCTGATTAAATTTCAATGTTTGTGCATGAAAAACTACAAAGTCCTTCGGAATTTGGTGTTTGGATGCTGCCATTTCCAGGCCTTTTAGGCATGAAAATAAAAGGAAAACTGAACATTTAATGCACCATCCTTGATGCAAACAAAATCAGAGCAGTAGAGCATCTTTCAGGTAAACGAGTGTCACACCAGCATCTAGCCAAGCACCCATTCAACCACACCCAGTCAGTTCCTGCTACTGTATGTCTCCACTATAGCACAGTATAAGCACCTGACTTCAGTGAAATTTTTGTGAAGTACTGAGGGCCTTTTCTAAACAAACCCCTATAGCTGCTTCCTATCCACTTCCACTCCATTTGCATGTTCACATGGAGGGTCCAACGCATCAAGTGGCATCCTAAACCAGTGAGGGCAGAATCAAAGTGGGCTATAGATCCTTCCAACACCGAGTCAGCATCAAAAGCTGACTTAATAATAACATGCAACGTGTTTTATGTTTGCCATGGAAGTCGTTCCGCACCAATGCAAGTGCTGTGGGACTACATGCAGTATACAAACATTTACTCCTAAATGGCTCAAACTAAGATTATACATTTGATATTGTTATGTAGACATTAGCAACTTAAAGTTTACATTGTATTTCAAATCAAATACAGACACTCCCTGGGATACGAGGAACCATGTTATGATATTTTGACTTTGCGATGGTTTTGATTATTCAATAAATTACATGAGATATTCAACACTTTACTAGAAAATAGGCTTTGTGTTAATGATGTTGCCTGACTGTAGGCTAATGTACATCTTCTCTGCATGTTTAATCTTGCTATCCTGTTGGGGTCGGCATTTACAATGCATTAAAGCAGCATATAAATTTGTGTACTGCATCACGGCTTGTTGACTTTGTCAGGAACCTCTATTTAAACATTTTTTTATTTTTTTTTTAAAAAAAGAAATTTCACTAAATTATAAATGCTCTGGTCAAGATTACTGTATATCCACTCTGGTGTTAGAGTCTGCACTGACCCGTTTTTAAGTGTAAAATGCATAAAACCACCACAAAAGTTTTTGTACTGCATCAAGGCAAGACATGCAAGGCAAGATAAGATCAATTCAGTTTATTTATATAATTCTCTTGAGGTTGATTTTATCATTATTTTCTTTTTATTATTATTGAAAACAAGAGGTATGCTGTCAAAACAAAGGCCCAGAAAGCCACACCAAAAATATTACAACCAATCTTTCATGGAGAAGGAAGCCTAACAAGGTAAGCAAGAGGTAAGAAATAAATTGGATAATAAATAATTGTTTTGAGGGTATTTTATGGCTGATTTCAGACACGGGTCGGCACTAACCATAAGAGATAGGAACAGGAAGCTAACATAGGACAAAAGGTAAGGTAGGTTAGGGTAGGCTGTGATATTTGTTAGGTTACTTGCATTGTATTTAAATGCATTTTTGCCTTACGATACGTTACCCAGAACATAAACCTATCGTACCCTTGGGAGTGTTTGTGTACCTTTTCTAGTTTAGAAAACAATAGTCATTTTCGGTTGATTGTAGTGTTATATTTATAGGAACTGTGGGAAAAACAAAACAACTGATTAAGAATGACCATATAAAATGGCCATATAAAAATCTAAAATCTGTGCCTTCTGTATGATATTCTCCTCTCATTTTTCAGTAATTTGTGAATCACAGCAACAGGTGCCGTTCCCAAAATGTTGATAGGAAACCATGGTGGCAACAGTTACGACGGTTCCAGTGTCAGCCAAAGAAAATGAAGTTCGCCCCAAAGCTTGCCAGTGTATTTACAGGTATACCCTACATCTTAAGGAAGGGAACTTTTTTCAATTGTGGGTGTGATTACAAATGTATGGTACTCTGAGGGTATCTAGACCCAAGGACCAGGTTGAGAAACACTGATGTGCTTTACAGTTTTTGGACAATTCTTGCTCCTTTCCTGCTCTGTGTTCCTCCTACTAACCTATGCCTGCACTGACACTTCATCTTTGAATCACAGTTTGGATTTATTTGCCTTAATTTGTTTCATGGATTGCAACTCATTTCCTGTCTATGGATTATGACTCTGAAGAATGAGGTTGCATTTGGATCTTTTCCCCATCCAGTCAATACAAAGGAAATAACAACTGAAGGACATAAAGTAAGGTGGATTTGTACCTTCTGCAGCCAGAAAGGATTTTCCACATGTTATTTAAAAATGTTGTCGCATGGTAAAATTGCTATACTAATTTTCTACCTGTTTCATTCCATTAGAGGCATGGAATTAGTTACTCTTTCGTGAGAGGCCATGTACTTTAAAACTGCACTGGTTATTTTATTTGTATAGATATATACTTCCTTAGAAAACCATAGTCAAACAACTCACATTAGCATTAAAATCACTGTCTTTAATCAATGAAATAATAAAAAATTAAAGTATATAATGGAAACTCATAGAACTGTTCATAGCTTAGCCCGCCTCAGTCTCCAGGTCCACTCTACAGAGCTCTTAGAAAACACATTGTAATTAATGATCATTCTGCCATAGAACCATCACAATTGTAATACAAAAACAAGCAGTCTGAATCCTACAAAAACGTGTTCATTTGCATTAAAAAAGAATGGAACTGGACACCATATGATTTATCCATCCATCTTCCAACCACATATCCTGGACAAGGCCTCAGGAGATCTGGATCCCGTCCCAGGCAGCACAGAGCACAAGGCAGAACAACACCTGGGTGGATGCCAGTCCATTGGGGAGCACAGACACATTATAAGCAATTTAGAGACACTGATTACCCTGACTGCATGTCTACAAACCAAAGAGACTGGAAGAGGGAGGGGTATGGAAACTCCATCCGTCCATCCATCCAACCATTTGTTATTCCTGCTTCGTGGAACATTCTATCCTGATTTCTTTGTCCAGTTCTGGTTTTTGCAATTCTGATTTTGTTTGGTTTTGGTTACTATATGATAGGGTTAGACTAACTTCTCTGGGGGCCCTAAGCTGACCTGGATAGGGGGCCCCCTAAGGTGATAATTTCAGCTAATTTTCTGGAGCCGACAGAGAAACAAAGGGGAATTAAAATGTGATAGAACATCAATAATATGCTATTCAAAATGTGGGGTGCCAGTAAAATTTCTAAAAATGCTAAAACTGCTAAAACCAGGGCGGGGGCAGGAATGCTGCCGGTAAAATCCACTGATCAGGGATAGGGGGGTATTTAAACATTCCCTCTTACTCCCCCCTGAGGGTAAGGTTAGTCTTTTTTTTTTATATATATATATATATATATATATATATATATATATTCATTTAATTTTGTTGTCGATTCACAATTTCTCTACCACTCTAGTGGAATAGTATCAAAGACAGAGATGTAATGTTAGTCTTGTATCTTTGTGCCTTTTTCTTCTTATTACGTTGTGCCAATTCACTTGGAAGTGAAACAACCGGTACCACTAGACTCCAGTGTGTAAAGAAATCTGGGTGGCATTAAGTCTCAAAGTAGGAATAGTCTATTATACAGTAGCAGGGATAGGGGGAAACTTTGTCCATCCTGAAAACTGTTGATACCAGTTTAAATGATCATTTATCTTGCATAATTAAATGTAATTTCTGGCCCCTAGTTTTTGGGGGTCTCAAACAGCTGCAAACTTTTGCGGAATGAGTATTTTAATATTAGTTTAAATACTAGAACTCGTGGCTATAAGTGGAAATTAGTGGGAGAACATATTAAACTGAATTTGAGGAAGCACTTCTTTACACAGCATGTAGTTGGAGTATGGAATAGTCTTCCTACTAGTGTAGCGCAAGCTAAAACCCTGAGTTCCTTTAAATCAGAGCTAGATAAGATTCTAACAACTCTGAGCTATTAGTTAAATTCTCCCCAAATGAGCTTGATGTGGCGAATGGCCTCACTCCTTTGTAAATTTCTTATGTTCTTATGTTAAATCCACCCCTGCTGATTGACCTGTTTTGGATTTTTTAGCCTGCCTCCTCTGTTTGTTCACTTTGAGTTTCGGGAATCTATCTTAGCCTGGACTTCAACAACAGCCATGGCTTAGGCTACCCTATGAATATTTATCAGCTTTTGTTTCCATTTGCCACTTTGTGATGCTCTTCGGGGTCACGGGGATCCAGAGCCCATCCTGGAAATTAGAGGCACAAGGAGGGAAATAGCACAGGCTGGAGCACCAGCCCACTGCAAGACATATTCAAACTATTCACACACACACATCCTACACTACTGATGGTAGCTCTGATTCACAATGCCATGTATTTGGACTGTGAGGAGAAACTGAAGGACACCCCAAAATGACACGGGGAGAGCATGCAAACTCCACACCTACGGAGTTGGGGCGGAGACTCAAACCCTTTTCTCCAGGCATCAGCGACATTTACTGTAAAACCCACACAAAGAAAAAATTATAATCTACATTATGTATTTTTTCCTCAATTCCTCATTCAACTAATAACTGCTTTACATAACCGAATAACAGTGGTTATGGAATCTGTAATCTAGGAGACTATATTGGACCCTCCTGTGTCATTTTCCTCAGGCATTTCAAAGCAGTACACTTAAAGGCTGTCTTTGTAATAAGCTTGACAATAATGCCTGATTATCATGTCTGCTTTCTTTCAGTGCATGCACAGCAAAGTAAACAATTCTATAAATCGTATAAGGATATAATGACTATCCTTGCAGTACCACACCTCCTGTGGGCAGGATGCCCATCCATGCTTATGGCTGAGGAAATTACACGTTTTTCCCTCAGACAAGGTCTCCATGCATCCCAGAGCATGGATAAATGAGCTCTTGTAATAGTTAATTTTTACCCATAGATACACCTATTGCATGACTGTTAAACCACCGAGTTTTTGGCAAGATACACGATGAACAACACATCAGCTGGTCAAGATTCTGTCAGAGGCTGCTGAAGCTTGAAATTGCATGGTAATATTACATCGTTTTAAAATTAAAACTAGTAATAGTATAGATACATACATCACAATGAAAAACAAGCTAATTAAACCAGTGCTAAAATGCTAAATAATGCTACATCTGAGAAAGTCCATAATATTCATTCTTATCTTAAACAAGGTCTCAAGAGCATTGTCCTCAAATGTCAAGCCACAAGGCTGGGAGGCCAGTCCATAGCATGGCACATGCAGGCACGCTATAGGCAACTTTAAAACAGCAATTAACCAATTCATTAATATATTACTTAAAATTAATTTGAGTTAAACATTGGAAGTTTAATTGGAGTTAAACATTTTGCAAAAAAATTCAGTTTTTAGCCACAAAAATGGATGAGGTCACACAGCAGGTCCTTACAGCTAAATAATTAAATGAAAATGTTGAAAAGACAGTAATATATATATTTTTATTTTTGGCAAAGCAACAGAGCCATCGGAACCCAGGCAGAGCAGCAACTAGAAAACCTGACAGAAGCGGAGCAGAGACGGCGAGGAAAGGAGCAGCGTTTGCTCACGCTAATGAGAAGGATTTCAAAAGGTGCAAGTACAGTGCAGGTGAAAAATTTGATGGAACTCACACTTGTCGATAGAAAATATTGTATTGTTACACGTTTAAGTAATTAATAACACATTATAACCCGAGTTGTGTGTGTGATGTCATTGTGGTCTTTATGAGTTCCAACTCCTCTTAATCACTGGGGAACAGGCATAGCTACCTTGCAAATGAACATTAATTACAAAATTACAGAAAGAACAATGGCTTTCTCGTTATCAGAGCACTTTGTCTGCAGCCAGATAACCCTGAAAGATATTTCGTCTCAAAGCATAATACACAAAATATTATTATTAATTATTAATTATTATTATTATTATTATTATTTATGTTACTACAGATATCTCTGTTGACTCTGTACTGCTCTATCAGTTTGTAGGTGGGTCGTTCTCAGCACTTTTGTTGTAAATAGAATTTGAGAAGTGCCTGCAATTCTCATTACATTTATGGGTAAAATTCATTAGACTCTGCAGTAGTATTGTTTGTTTGTTTGTTTGTTTATTGCTCGCATGATTGATTGATTGATTGTATTAGTCCCCACAATATCTCTTCCAAACCCTGCTGGGTATTACGCTTGAAATTTAAATATGATTATCTTGGTCCAGCATCTCTTACACTCCTAAATTAAAATTAAAATGCAATGAATCCTTACTGCTACCGTTATACAAACGGAATGTATATAAAATAAGCACCACTTCTTACAGAATGTGCTTTTAACGGGCTCATATTGCTAATATTTTCAAAGGAATTCTTAAAGTGTTCTGTTTTTGATCTTTTAACTTCTTTGATCTCTTATTTTCTGACACTAACTGAAGAGATAGCACTCATTCATTTGATATGCATGTAAACACTTTCCGTGTCATTGACTGAAATGATGACGCGTGCTAGGAAGTGAGCCTGCTGATGCTTACTGATCTACCATGTTAGCAACTGAGGAGACACCAGCAAATAAATTACAAAATTGCAAATATATCTTTCTTTAATATAAATAGATTGTTTTTTTTCCCTGCAAAATTAAAGGAGAATTGCATGATCCTATAACCAGACAATGATAGTGATACGCTTGTGATATTCACACATTTTTCACAAATAAATGATCAAACCATTGTTGGCAATAAATGTTCCATTGCAATAAATGTTATAATTAATTATTTTCTCCTAATTCTCTGTTGAAATCACATCTGTGCATTAAAAGTTAAGAGCTGGACTACCCTCTTTATATCTTTTATATCACAGTGTAAACGTTACATTTTAACGGTATAATCAATATTTTATAATAGAACAACACATGAAAAAAGATGAGCAGCACTAAATGTGATTGGCTACTTGGCCACTAAATGTGAGCTGTGATGGGATGATCATATACTGAAAGGTTGCACATTTCTTTCCAGGTACAGTTCTGCTTATACCTATACACTGAACGAACCTATTTGACAGACAGGCCGTCGTTTGCCATCTGGATAGCATGCAGCACACCACTGTTCTGTTAATGGGGACACTCCCAAGGCCATCTGGACAGGCTTCGCAGATCAACTCACTGCTCCCTGACTGGAGATCAATGCTCTTAAGCTGCTTTCGCAAGCGAGGGCAATAAAAACACACAGACAAAAACACTAGTCCAGTAACTGTTTGAATTATTTACCGCTAACTTGTAACAAAATGATTATCGTAGAACTGAATCACCTGGTTCTTCCTCCAAATCTTTTGTCACGTACAAGCCGAACTCCCTCTGCCAAAGAACTGCGGGTGTCTTAGTTATTAAAGGACAACATCAAATAGACCTTTGTTCCACCTGATCATTAAATCATGATCCAAAGAGCCTTCCGGCACTCCATTAAAACTGAACATCAAACCTAAATTGTTCTTAGCGATAGTTTGTAGGTTGTAGGTATCTGGGTCTCTATTTACTTTCACAATCATCTCTACCCCCCATTTTACCTATTTTAATACTTATTCAAACTTCCTTAGATATATACCTAATTACTACCCATAACTAAAATATTTATGTGAAGTCAGGCTCTAGTCCTCCAGATGAATGTATCTACATACATCTCACCACTGTGACCCGCAGGTCAGCCTGCATCGTGGCAGCCTTGCACAGACCATTAGAGGGACCTTTTAGGATGAACATTATGGGGACGTGATGTTGCCTTTCCAGGCAGATTGTTTCCTGCACAGCCTCGGGGCATGACGATTTGCAAATTACAGATTTGTAAGAAAGAAATCAAGATTATTTGCACAAAGAATGGGGTGTAAATTAAATATTTGCTTATACAGTCAACTCTAGCATCACTGGCAGCACTCATGAAGATAAGCTGAACTTCAACGTATTCTGTAAGATGTGAATTACACATGCAATGAGTGATATTTTCTACTTAAACAATAGTGCAATTCTTAAGTTTTGTTTTAACCTAACTTTACCATAAAGTTTTTGTTTTCTGTTTTTCTAAACAAAAACCATTATTTGGTAATAACGCTTTTAAAGGAAACCATTGAAAAAAATAATGTCTCACAGATATTGGCAACCCAATGCCTCATATTTAATCAAGTCTTCCCTGCCAGGGAGAACAGCACTGAACCTCTTTCTGTTACTTTTTACAATGTTGGAGAGCACTTGCAGAGGGATCATGGGTCTCTTCTCCATACAGTATAATTCCAGTTCCTTAATATTCTTGGGTTTACACTGGCGGACTGCCCTCTGCAACTCACACCACGGGTTCTCAATTGAATTCAAATCTGGAGACTGAAATGGCCATTGCAAATCCTTGATTTTATATTCTCACCACCATGTCTGATTTATACCTCTTTTCCACTAGTGACATGCTGGTGCCAGGGCTGACAGGGAGACGGTTCTCAGGTGGGGCTCGAGTGGCACAACCTGAGAATTTACCTGCATTTCCACCGGTTCAAAATAGCACGTGCAACAGACGGCAATTACACACACGATGACGGGCATGTGACATTTTTGAGTTTGTTAACGGTTTTTTATGACGGAGTATGTTTAGGCTAATTGTAACTTAAGCTCTGCTTTGTAAGTTAGCATTAGGCGAAACATTAATTTTTATGAAATGTTAGCTAGATACATTGCAAAGCATTTCTAATTAATATTTGATGAATATTTCTTAAAAAATGATTACCTGCATTCTTGCTGTGTAGATTTTGCAATTGTATAGAAGACGGGCATCACCCCTTGTTTGGGGATATCCATGAACAAGACATTAAAACGGATACAGTTAATCCAGATTTCAGTTTCACCAGAGTCGTTTGATTATACGTCACGGTCTGGAACACATACTTGGAAGAGCACAAGCACTTTTCGCTGTGTGTACCCATAAGGAAGTATGTTGAAGTTACACTTTAGAGGCTGACCATCAACAATGAATACAGAACAGTGGGGCACGTTTAAACGTTCCATCCCATGTCGGTTTGTGAGAATTCTTTTTTGTAGTGTTTTTGTAGTTTTTAAATGTCTTCATAATTTGCTCCGTACTACGAATGTGGCCCCTGCTTTCTTCAGCTCTATACTGCAGCTGTTGAGAAACACTCTCAATAAACTATTTTCTAACTAATATTGAACTTCTGATGATGACCAAATTTCCAATAAAGCATTTGTCTCATCAGTTGATCACTGATTTCATTTCTCCCCACTAGCATCAATGTCTGTGATCATAATGATAGATACTTCATTGATCCCTACAGGGAAATTGCCTTTACACCTCCCTGAACTTACTCTTAGTAGAACAAGTTGCCAGTGAAGGGCAGCCATCTGTAGCAGTGCCCAGGGAGCTGGAGGTTAAGGGACCCTCAAGGACCCAAAGATGAACGGAGGCTGGATTGGAACCTGTGACCTTCTGATTACAAGCACACAGGCTTAGCCCACTGAGCCACACGCTACTCCCATTTCAGCAATTGGGGCTCTGCTGAAGTTTAAAGCCCCTCCCTGCACGCTGATGTCACAGGTTCACAGTTTGGAGCGAACCACTTTTCCTCAAGGCATACCTAGGGCACGACTTCTGTACACTCCATTTTGGTGCCTTGTGCTGGTTTTGTAGTGCATTATGTAGTGAATGAATCTTACAGTTGAAATTTCCAACATCACTAAAAAAGGTCAACTCACTGAATAGTGGACTATATAGTCGGCGAGCAGACATTTTGAACACAGCTCTAGTTTTGAGTCCCTGTTCATTCCCAAGTGCCTGAATCTCCTCTGTACTTCGGTGTGTCTGTGACTCTCGATCCCCTGCCCAGACCCTACCTTTTGATGTTCTGACCCTGACGTATACCTCTAACTCTGATGTCCATCTCTTGCCTCTGATTACCCTTGCCTCTGTGTCTGCATCCTTAGTCCCCAAGGTTTTCCTCATACAGTGGTATTGTCTCAGGACAGTGTCTTTCAAGAGACTCTTCCAAAACACATCTGGGGATCCATGTGGATTCTGAAAGTCAATTTTGAAATATTAATTATAGCCCCAAGATTCAAGCAAAATGCAGTTCAGAAGCTGTGATTCTGGGTTCTTTTTTACATTTCTCACCATAAATCTCACTCTGTGTGGGGGAAGTATGTTGATGCATCCACTTCTAGGCAAATTTTCAACTGTTCCAGGCTTATTAATTTAAAAAAAAAAAGAACTTCCTTGATTGTACTCAACGGTATTTTATTTGCTATAGCTGTTACCTAATTTGTAAAGGTTAACAACCTCATTTGAGAAGAACATTTTACTCATGCTGATGAATAACAAAGAGATTTTGCCTGAGTGTGACATCACGTATGTACCCCAGAGAAACAGGAAATCGATGTAAAAATGCACATTGCTTTGGTCTTATTTGAGATATGCTTCAGCTGAGCCATTATTTTTAGTCCATACATTTGTTTTTGGTAACATTATAGTGCGTTATCTATAGGGCACTATAGATACCAATGCATTATAATGGTTGATATAAGAGTTAATAAAGGCATCTTTTGTTGACAGTCATAGGGCATTATAGTGTTGATTATAATACTTCATAAGCTCCAATGCAGCTCACGTTAATAATTTATTATAGATACCTTCATAAAGTATTATAATGGTCGGTATAACAATTAAAGATGCTTTGTACTGCATTTTGAAGGTTTCTAAAGTGCATCATAGCTGAGAGCTGCGTAGAGCATTTATAATACATAACACACATGACTATAATGTATTATGCCTTTTTAGAAATATTTATAGCCATGTTTATAATTCTTTATGAATGCATTATAATGTGTTATGAGTGCGTTCTAAGATTCTTATAGACGTAGCATTCCTAGAAAGTGTTACAGATCTATTCCCTGAAATATTCTTGAAGGAATGAATTTTTTTAGATAAATGGTAAGCAATTTTGAGAGAAATTCGATGTTTTATGCCCTTTTCTTTAGGGTTGCCAGTAATTATGGAATTTACTGTAAAAGTACATTCTGTCTGTGAGTCTCTACTCATCATAATTAGCTGTACCCTACTGGTGATATACTGTCGAAAATAAGCATTTTATTGTGCGATGTTAATCACTGACAGCTTTTGCAGTGACTTCTTTTCGTAACCCTGTTTCCTGACCATTGGCCTACTTCAGTTGTGCTGTTTCTAAGGACTGATGCCTTTCTCTGGTGGCCTGTGAGGATCTTTGTTGATAGAACAGTCCTGTCATCATTCTCTGGGATCCAGCTACTGCAGTAAAGATTTTGGTTTCATGTTCAAGGAAAAGTATAAAAAATAATTAGTAAGATTAATGGAGGCAGGGCTGTAACCTGAAATTCTGCCCCCCTCGATAAAATGTCACCTAGGACCCCCTCCTCGGTTTGCTACTTTAAGTCTAAGAAATATGGGTCCCCCCCCAGTATATATTATTTATGGAACGGTGGGGTCTCCCATGGTAAAATTTGCATACATTATTATTTAATGATGATTATTGATTATTTTTTTATTATTTGTAAAGTGCCCCCCCTGAACCCTCCATGGTACCCATGCCCCTATGACGCCCCTCACCAGAAGTATATTAGGTTTATGCAGATGTGACTTGTGTCAGACTTGTATGCAAAGTCAGTAACAGCACTTTATCAGACACATAAAGAATGCAAATTCAGCCGAGCACACAAATCATTCTGGTTCTTATGCCAAATTGTTACTTCAATTCCTTCACCTGTTTTATATTCATGAAAGTCCTTTGGTACTATAGGTATAAGCTGTCACTTCACGCTCTCTTGACCCATGGAACCAGGTTTATTCTCTAATAAAAGGACAGCTTGACATAACACGCAGTTTGAGGGACATCTAGGCTGTCTGGACCTGGGTAGGTCAGCAGCCCGAATCCTTATAGTAACTTGTGATAACATCATGAATAAAGTAGCGCCCAAGAATCTCGCCTGGCCATCAAAGGCAACGGAGACTGACCTTATCCTGTCATATAAGACAGCAGGATGAGAAATTCTAGCACACAAAAGAATTCATGCTGGACTTTTTAAAAGAAGCTTGGTACTTTTATGCTACATAAAAACCTTATAGCTTGGTGGGCAGTATATAGCCCCCCACCTCCAAAATGGTGCGTTGGATTAGTAACCATGTTCTGTGTGTCTATAGGATGTTCTCATGTATCTACGTGGATGTACTCACTCAGTCAAAAAGCAAGTGCTTTGGGTGAATCGGTGCCCTAAAATTGCCTATATTATTATTGTGCACCCGGTCACAGAATGGCATCCTATCCAAGGTGTCCTGTGCCCTGGAGTGCTTGGATCGGCTCCAGGGTCACTGTTACCCTACACCAGTGGTTCTCTGTCCAGTCCTCGGGGACCCCTAGGCAGTCCATTCTTCTACTCCCTCCCTGGGTGTGGATTGTGTGGCTGGGAGAGGGCAAAAACATGGACTGTCTGGGGGTCCCAGAGGACTGCGTTGGGAAACACTGCCATACACTGAATAAATAACTCAAACAACTGCTTAACATAACAAGTTCACAATGACCAATTTAAGAAAAGACTTAAATGTTGAGATAAATCAGCTCTATGAGAAAGAATAAACCATGTTCCCTGAAGAGAGACTGATGCAGTAAATGTTTAATTCAACCTACTATCGCTAATGGTGATGAAAGTTGCAGATATTTTTTTACAAAAAGGCATTGAATTTTATCTGATTAAAAAAAAATAATTAAAAGAGAGCTTTTGTGTGATCTGTGAAATCTGGTTAGTTTTATCTACTTTTAGTAAGTAAGGAGTAGCTGAATATTAAAAATGCCTAAAGCCATTAAGCTTGCTCTCTTTTTAAAGACAGTATATTTTGCATGTTCTATTACTTATACAGTACTTATGCAAAACATGAACGTGATGTTCGTAAAATGCCGCTAAAATAGACTATTTTGCTTTTGATTATTCATAGGGTGGCTTACTGTATATGGGCAGTGATTCGTTTCCCATATCCGAAGCAGGAAGCCTGGGGTAAACGTTTACCACATTTTAATGAGACCATTTCCAGTGTAAAAATAACTCTGGTCTTGAGTGAGTCACAGTAGATGAATGGTGGCCAGGTGTGGTGGCCATTTAGTGATTTTTGGGAGTGGAAATGAAGAGAAACAAGCGCTGCGATGTGACGCTCGGCTGCCCGTGATCAGGCGTCAAGGAGTGGAGTCAGGAGAAGAGGCCACATTTCTGACAGCAGGATATCGGGGTGCAAAGATGTCAGCACTCTTCATGACGGTGAACAGTACTGGGCTCTTTACTGTCTCTTCGCTAATGCAGTCAGACAGCATGACAGCCAGACAGAGAGTAACACAACAGTTACATCACCTCACTCTGTCCAATGACACCGCTCATGAAAAGTGAACAGACCCTTTTCTATCTAAATAGGCTTTCAAGGGAAATTTTCATTATGGTGGTGCATCCTTAAGGCACTGCAGAAAACATTTGTTGAATTCTAGTCGGTTGCATTTGCTCAGCGAGGCAATTTCACTTGTGAATATCTTAGTTTGTTTAAGACAGATTTTAAGGAAATGTGTTTGAATGTGGAGTGCAGCACTGTAACTCTGACTGAGCAGGTAAGCGTTTAGATAAAGGAGGCAGATTGTGTGTGTGTGTGAGTGAATGGAGTGCATCGCTGTGTGAGGTGACAGTGAATGTGTGTGTGTGAATGGTAACAGTAGCCACTGATGATAGCCATCTTGGCTCTTTGACAATCCATAGATATCTTTTATTATCTGTACTCACAGCCCATTTCCCTTGTTGAACGATGGCTGATGTAAACCCTATCAACATAGAGTACCAGGTCATAAATAAACATATCATCAGCTGACACCAAGCATGCATTAAAATCAGAGAGCATAGCTGCTTTGCGGTAACTTCTCTGATTTGTGTATTTTGCTGACTCATTCACAGAGATACTGGCAAATTTGCATTAAGTTAGACAGCCAATGAAGTCAGTGTGTATTTTTCCATTCTATCTAACACACCCCAGGTCACACTGGCCTTATTGATAACAGTCACTATCTTCTGATATAGTTTTCCATTACCAGTCCTCCATTATTTTCACTCTTAACATGCATGCTTACTCGTCGTCCTCGATCACATTAGTTGGATGTAGGCATGAATGAATTAGTCAAGTTGTCTGACCTGTGTTAAAGACAGCTTTAACACTAAGCATCAGCCAGCAAATGTATTCACTGTTTGGAGACAGCAACAATTATTATATAAAATTCTGAAATTTGTCCTGACTGCAGCTTCTGTCACAAATATATAAAGTTTATTTTGTGTGAATCAGCTTTCAATCTATAAATCTTGTTCCACCAGTCAAGCAAAGCCCTCACATCTCTGAGATTTGCACAGGTAGAGGAGCCATTTTCAGTTTATATAACTAGTTCAATAGCTTCACTCCCCTGTACTGCGGTCTCACATTTTGCTGGATGCCAACTCAATACATGCACTTAACTATTGTGCCGAGTGAATCACTCAGTTGAATCCACTCGTTCTCTGAAGAGATTCTTAGAAAGAACAATCTGTTTCACCCGCAAACCTCTGCGTGGTCCTTTTCCCTTTCTGCCTCAAGTCTGTCAAAGTTAACACATCGGGAATTTCCTTAAAGTAGTGACAGATACTGGAGCATAAAATAAGGGATGGCCATTAACTGTAAATACCATTAATACACACAGGTCTGTTGGTCACATAGCACATGGTCATGGTGGGCAGTGTGTGTCTCTGATTGGGAGGTTGCTGATCCAAGCCCGGCCTCAGCAGAATAGTCAGATCTGTCGGCCCTTGAGCAAGGCCCTTAACCCCCAGCTCCATGGGCACCACTGAAGGTGACTGCCCTTCACTGGCAAGCTTGCTCTCACCTACATGTGTGTCATGGAGAACAAGATGGGTGTAGGCGAAAAGAGACTTTTCCCACATGGATCATTATCATTATTATTATATGTACAGTCAAATCTCTAGGAGACGTTCTTGTTACTTGTGAACACCAGTACAAAGCTAAGAGAACCGTTAAAGATTCAGTCCAGCCCAAAAACGACCTTTTCTCTCTGCTGCAGTCAGGAAGGCGCTACAGCAGCCTGAAAACCAAACCAGAGAGTCTCAGAAGAAGCTTCTAGCCTCTGGCTGTCTGGACTCCCAAAACATGCCACTTTATATCATTCCTCACTTCTCATAGATCACTGCCCTCATGTAAATGAAATTATGGATATCACAGTTTATTTGACCATTTTATTTTATTTTACCGTTCTTATAATCCTATTCTTTATGTTTATCTTTTTATACATTACTGATGTTTTTTTTGTCTTATTAGACGATTTTTCTTTGTGTTTCTTTCCATGAAGCAGGTAGAAAAAGCATTTCACTAGACACGTGTGCAGTATATGTTTGTATATGTGACACATAAAACTTGAGACTTAGTAATTGCCCATTTCTATTGATAGCCATGGTACTGCCCACACTCATATCTTACTAGACTGAAACAAGGCCTTGGCGTTCTCTAAAGGTCCATGGAGACTCAGACCCCAAACAGACAGGCAGTGGACCTGTCAGCTAGCCCCTCGCAGATGTTGGAGTGCCTCTACACTTCTGAGGCTGCCTTCTGTCCCTCTGACAGCTTTTCACCAGCATCACCGACCCTTTCATGGTCCCTTTTTACTTAGATGTACACAGCAGAACCACAGCATTTAATGTGACGTATGACAAGGAGGTGATGAAAATAACGAAAGGCAGCAGTGCGGCATGCTACTGGCCTCCCTGATGTCAACAGGCCGCCGCCGCGGGATGCAAATCCATGCCGTGAATCAGCACTCTAAATTAGAACTGTCTATTCACACCTTGTTGCAGTGCTTGAGGGATGGCGTACAGGGAGGCCATTCTGCGATAGCAGTTCTCCCTTCGCAGGAACAGCTAAACTGTCCAGTGCAGCACTTCCCTTGAGAAGCACTGTCTGGGGAACCGAGCTTGAGATTCAGCAACAGCCAATGTCTCCAGTATCTTCACTGAATAACACTGTCAAAAAGGCTACGCATTTATGTTTGTATTTTAAATTGTTGTAATTAATTCAGCATAGTTTAAGGCTTTAATCATTTTGAAATCACAATGCTAACAATAAAGAATTTTTAAAGCACTCAAATGGTTTGGATGGATGGATGGATGCAGGAGGTTTTGGTCATAACAGTGCAGTATGGTGTAACCAGTGAGGGCTGTTCATGTTTGAGCTGAAAGGAACTGCAATCAGTCAATATTAAACAATGACCATAGAGTGAGTCCTCTACCAGAGATGGATGATATTTCCCTTGAACATAGAGACATAAATTTCAGGACCTATTCTCTGGATATTATTACTGTTGAACAGGGGCATTTAACTTCAGTAGTTACATAAAATGCTGAATTCCAGTTAGGCCTTTTTACCTGACTGACAGAATAGTATCAAAATTCTAGGGACGAGAAGAGAAATTAATTAAAAATTTTAATGGATGGTGATGATTACTGCTGGTGCTCTTTAAATATAATGAAGTTACAGCAGAATTTGTCCTTTTTTGGTGAGTAGAAGCACTGTACCCTTCATGACTGCCATTCTTTGATAAGAATAATAGGGGTTACATGCCAATTGTTTAGAGGGGGAGCTAATGAATACCTACTGGAGAGTGCTGTAAATTATTATGCATCTAAATCAAATATCTATCCATCTATCTTCCAACCACTTATCTTGTACACATTGAGCCTGGAGTCTCTCTCAGGCAGTATAGGCAAGCCAATCCAACACAGGAGACACGCACACACACAAACACAACCGTACCCCCTACCCAGTCCTAAGCTTAATCACAAGTAACTGAACTAAATACAAGACTTTTTGGATTTTTAGTTTTTCGATTGCTGTCACGTATTTTTTATTAGAGATTTTTTATAAAAGTAAGGTTATCCAAATGGAGACCTGAAAAATGTCTGCAAAAGTAAGGGAGTTTCAGGTATTACCACACTTTGGGGACATTCTGGTCGCCAAATGTGATCTATGTAAACTGTAAACCCCCCCCCACACACACACACACACAACAGCGAAACCAGTCAGCCTGACTGCATGTCTTTGGACTGGGGCAGGAAGCAGGGGTACTCAGAGGAATCCCGCACAACATGGGGAGAATAACCAGACTCCGCACAAGTACATGGGAACTGCAGAGGAGTTAAAACTAAATGAAGGATGAGGCAATAGTACTGCCCAGTGAGCCACCACATTGGCCTGCAATAATATTTTTAGTTTTATTAATTGAATTGTTCAACTTAGCAGAACACTTCACCCTAAATGGTAGAAAAGTATGGAAGCAGTTATTGGGATGAGATGATGGGAAGGGAGGGCATTTGATATATTAGTGTGAATTGTTTAAGTATAGCTCATTATTCATGACTATTGGAATGAATGAATGAGTGAACAAATGAATGAATGAAGAAAAAAATGAACTAACAAAATGATCATTCAGAAATAAGAGAAAAAACAGGCAAAAGTAGTTAAACTTCCACACATTATTTTATGTGATGCCCAGCTCGTACGATCCCCGTGTGTGCCACGCCCCCCTGATTACCCACGTGTGCCTCCCTGATTGTCTCCAGCTTTGTCCACTTGCTTTGATTAGTCGCGTCCTATTTAAGTCCTGGTCTTACCTGTTTCCCTTGTCCGTCATTGATGTTGCTGTGGTTTGGTGGATGTGTCTGATGTTTCCGGCTTCCCATCGCCGATTAAAACCCCAGTTTATCCCGATATCTGCCTATTTGCCTGGTCTTTGGCCACCCGCCTGCACGATCGCCGTTCTGCTCGCCCCACGATCGTGACAATTTTACAGTAGGTGGTATATTTTCCATCACAAGAAATCCATCCACCCATTTTCTGAAAACATTTACCCTATTCAGGGTTATGGGGGGGCGAGTCCAGAGCCTAGCCCCGGGGCTATGGGCACATGGCAGACAACAGCCCAAGATGGGACACCAATCTATCCCACACCATTCACTCACACACACACAGAAAAGGGATAATGTGGTAACTACAGTTACTCTCAGCATGTTTTTGGACAGTGGGGGGAAACCAGAGTACCCAGAAGAAACCACACAACGACACAGAGAGAACAATGAAATTCCACACGCATAGAACCCTGGTTGAAGCTTTAACCCAGATCTTAGAGGTGCGAGACAACAGCGCTAACCACTGCACCACTTTGTCACCCCCCGGAAGGAATGGCATACTGTAGGTGAGATGCAGAGAGCACTGTGCAAACAGTCATGTGAGCAGCCCAGACAACAGAGACCCTTTCGTCCTGCTACAGCTCTGTGGATGTGGTTTCCCGCCCATGTATTGTACATGTATCGTTGGTCCTGCAGACAAAAGTCTTGAATGCAGATGAAACCACAAAATTTCCATCTTGGGTTGCGTACATTTTTTGTTACTTTTGTCAGCTTCCCAAAAAGATTCCAGCACAAGGACTTTATGAATATGACCTTTTATTTAACACACATGCCCTACAGAAGCTTGCTCCATAGTGTCAAAGGAGCTCTTGAGAGGGAAAAAATGCTTATCTCCTATTTCCTCATCAGCTCCTTACAAATACGCTTGCAGGCTGGTCCAGCGTGTAAACCTCAAACATGGCTGAAGCATAATGAAGATCTGTTCAGCCTTTTTCTAAAGGTCAAAAACACCAAATACTTCATCTGTATGAGACTGAACGTATGGAATGTGCCTTTGTATGGGACAAAGAACAGAGATGTGATGCTAGATAAAACTAAAGTCTTTTTTTCTTTTTCATTTCCAAATGTTCTTCATCATTTAGAGCGTGGGGCTTGACTTTCCACTGCCCTGTGATGTTGTTGCTGTGCTTATTGTTCTTTTGAGCTTTCCAGACATTCGTATCAGTTCCGACATGCTGATTTTGCCTTTCATTTGCTGTGTCACCTATGTAGCAACATGCCAGTTTGTGCGGCTCTGCCCAGAAAGTGACCAAGGCCTTTTTATAACACACTTAACAGTTCTTTGCACTTATTTAAAGAATTAAAAAACACATTCTGGGTGTGGTATGTTTTTGCAGTAGTTCACACTGCTGCCTCACCTCTCTGGGACCTGGGTTGAGTCCCCGCCATAGTTGTTTGTTTGTAGAGTTTGCATGTTCTCCTCCTGTCATTGTGGGGTTTCCTCTGGGTATACTTTCTGTCCGTCCCCCCGCACAGTCCAAAAACATGATGAGGGTAATTGGAGTTACCATAATGCCCACAGGGGTTCATGAGTGTGCCCTGTGATGCGTTAGCACCCCATCTTGGGTTATTCCCTGCCCTACAATCAAAGGTCCAGACCCCCCACACCCCTAAATAGGACAAGTTGTTACAGAAATTGAATGAAAAAACATGTACTGTTCTATTGATAACACAGGTAAACAATTTTTTGTTTTTCAGGTGCCAAGGTTTTTTGAATGAATTTAGGGTATTTTGAGGGTGCTGACTTCAAAAATCCCATTACTTTTGCTGAATTGGTTCTAGTTTTTGAGATAATGTACATCCATGAAAATAATGCATTCCCCCAATGTGACTTGTGTGTGATAACAAATGCAATAGTTTTTGGTCTTTTGACTCTTTAACAGTGTCTTAGGTAATGAAATATCCCATATAATTATTATGTATTTCAATTTGTTGGCCTACAATGCTATAAAAGCGACTTTCTGAAGTCAGAATTTAACTGTGAATTTGCAATGGAAAGAAGTTGGGTACAGTATAAGTTTGTCAACCCAATCTTGGTTTATACCCAAAAAGTTCTGTCTTAATAAATATATAAATACATGTGAAAATTATGACTGCGAATATCATCAAGAAGCCTCTGGTGGAGAAGAACAAAATCATTCTCCCACCACTTCATATTAAGCTAGGATTGATTAAGTCATTTGTTAGGGTTTTGAACAAAATGGGTAATTACTTCAAGTACATTTCTAGATCATTCCCTGGACTGAGCATGGAAAAACTCGAAGTTGCAATCTTTGATTGTCCTCAGATTCGTAAACTCATGAACGATTCCAATTTCACCAAATGCATGAATGACACTGAGACTTCGGCCTGGACGAGTTTTGTCTCTGGTGTGAAGAACTACTTGGGTAATCACAGAGCAGACAATTATGAATAACTAGTGCAAGATATGCTTGCTAACTTCAGAAATTTATCCATAGTCATTTAAACAGATTTCCAGATAACCTTGGAGATTTCAGCGAGGAACAAGCCGAGAGGTTCCACCCAGGATATGAAAGTGATGGAGGAGAGATATCAAGGCAGGTAGGAAATACACATGATGGCAATAACTAATAATAATAGCTAATTAATATTGTACAAATGAATCTAATAATACATAAATTTTTCATGTCACATATTTTTTACATTTATTTTTTTGTATGATGTTAGACTGTTTGCTAGTTATATTCTTAATCAGCACCATACACTTCATATAAAACCGTTCAGACGTCGTTGGCACCAAAATCACTGTGTACCAGTGTAATAGTAATGGAAATAGGAAGAGTAGAAAATCTGCACTCTTCCTGCCACTTATTCTGGTTGAGGTTGCAGGGACTGGGATGTACCTCTAGTGTGCCCTGCACCCCGGGTAGGATGCCAGTACCCGTTGATCAAAGCACAGTCATTAGACTCTGGATCGCTTAAGAAGATGTCAAATTTACTACACCATTATTACCATAAAACAATTATTTTTTGTCTCCTTAACTGCCCCATCCTTAATGAGGAAATTCTCATAAAAAGGTTCCCCAAGGTCTTCCATCTTCCTTGAATTTTCACACAATATGTTGTTTAGCAATTTGAGAGAATGATACAATGAATAAAAGACAATCCACACAGGGTGGAAGCTCCATGCCAGTAAAACTGATCAGAGGGGAAAGGTGTTGATTCATTAATTAACGAGAAGTGCACAAATATATATATAAAAAAACATCTCACTACAGCAATGCTCTGCAAAAAGGTTTTGATGATTGCAGAACCTAAGATTGAATGAGTGCTAAAATATTTATCGTACTGAGAATTTCTGGGAAAATGGTAAGTAAAGTTATTATTGCACACGCAATACATATACATACTTCCAAATATTGTTACAATCTTGGAATAGATACAGTGCCATGATACAGTGTTTGACTCCTTCCTGGTTCCTTCTTTTTCTCACATCTATAACATTTAATTGTTTCTGGTCTTCAGATAAACTTATTATGATACAAAGGACCATCTGAGTAAACATCCATCCATCCATTTTCCAAACCGCTTATCCTAGTGGATCGCGGGGGGTCTGGAGCCTATCCCAGAAGCAATGGGCACGAGGCAGGGAACAACCCTGGATGGGGGGCCAGCCCAT
>JAODJX010000015.1:18453028-18478097 GCA_026776945.1 Isichthys henryi
CCAGGCGGAGACTCGAACCTGGGTCCCAGAGGTGTGAGGCAACAGTGCTAACCACTGCACCACCATGCCGCCCCCTGAGAAGTAAATTATGTGAAAAATTATGTAAACATGAATATTTCACATTTTAAACTCCCTCCTGTTTATCTTTTTTTTTTAGTTCAGCTAATTGACTAATCTACTTATAGTTTAATTACATTTCGGTTAAATATCAAATCAAGCTATAATCGCTATAATAATAATTTCTTGATGTTAAAAGGTATGACTTTGATCATATGACTCATGTGAAGCCGGTGAGTGCAAGTTAAGAAGATGAAGGGAGAAGCATCTGGGGCAAGGTGTGTTACCTGAAGGGCGGAGTCAGCAAAAGCGTAATGGAATACATTAAGTACAAGAAAAGAAACATTCAGATGTTGTATTGAGATAAAATGAGATTAAAGCAATAATATGAGAACAAAAATTAAGTTCCTTAGTCTAGCAGTATGTTTGGCACAAATTCATGTTCTAGTGCCAGTCAATCATCACTGCACTCAGTTGCACAGGTAAAATGTTAGACGTTGGGAGCCAAAGATCATAGTTTCATTTGAATGGTTCATGAATAAGAAAATGAAATTGCCTAACACTGTGAAAGTCACGATGAATGTACCAAAGTTGCCCATTCCTGGTGTGAAAAGTGCAACATAATTATGCCCAAAAACTCATAGGTGTAATTGCCAATGGGGCTATGTCATTAAATATCATTAAGTATCATTGAGTTCTTGGTCCAAATGATTGAACTTATTTTTTCCCCCATTTAGTTTATTTTCTGAAATGTTTCCTTATATATAGTTTTGCAAAAGTTCTCCACTTTCATAGCTTTAAATAAATATATACTTATTGAACTTCATAAATGGGACAAATATACACTGAAATATAGTTCAGCCTATCTGTTTTCAGTACTATCGCTTCATTCATACAGACTCGTCAGAATAAATCTGTGGATACAGACACAGAAATATTTTGTGGATGAATTTTAATCTCATGCATAGGATCTTATTATATAACAAAACTTTTACATCAGTGGACACATTGACTATCAGATTTTTAACATCGCATAACAAAAAGACAATTATATATTTCAGTTAATAAATATAATTCTTTTTGCACATAAATGTATTATATGTCTTTTAAAATGAGTGAAACGCAGAATACGGCATTCAGAGCGGTATTTCCAAAAAGCATCTGTCTTCTGCATTGCAGGGGACATAGTGGACGTATGTCATTCTATCACATGGCTCATCCTCAGACACACAGTCATACACTGCAAGCTATTTCAAAATAACTGGCAAACTTATTTGCTTGTTCTTGGTCTGTATTACAGGATGTAACCCACATGGACGGAGAGGAAACATTCAAACTCCACACACAAACACGCACAGACACGTGCACACACACGCACACACACACAGCTCAGCATTGCATGAGACTACACTGCTACTGACTAGGGTGCCTCCCAGTAGACCAGATATGTGCAGGGGGGATGGAGCGGAAATGGCTGGAGGTGCCTGAGCATTTGTTCCTTTTGAAATGAAAGTGCCCCCCCCCCTTTGATGTGCCATGTGCCCGTTATTGATAACCAAGATAGCCAAATGCCCTTTTTATTGATCACACAAAATCTCTGATCCCTCCCAATAGTTAAAATTTACCCAGGGGACCACCCCCCCCCAAAAAGTCATGGCAGATGACATTTATTTATAAATAAAGGACAGAGATATTAAGAGTTACAGTGAGTTACAGCGAGTTTGATGTATCTTATAAAGGCTTGGGACTCATATTGTTAATTAACAACGTTTGGTCATTTGCACAGGTTATTTAAACTAATGGACCTCAGGAACTAGTCAGCTGAAGCCTTTTCCATTAATATACTTAATTAATTAACCCAAGTACCCGATCCAAACAGATTATTTTTTCCAGGCTTGGGGGAAATAACAGACTCAGGCTTGAAAGTAACCGAACCAAATAAAGACACAGAACTGGGATGATTAAAGTGATAGAGATAGATCCTCAGACAGAGATATATAGACTGATACCTCCATGGATACCGATTCATATGTAGACACTGTCAGAAATCCTGTGCAACCATGGAAACCTGGCTACGTGATACACAGATTTCTGAAGTGACCAGAGGTGTACTTAGCCGTTCTCTTTCTAGGAACAGATGGGAGCTGCGAGTGAGTAAGACAAGAAGAGTGATCAGCATAAACAGACGAAAATTGCCACAGTTACTATCAAGACACATGACACCATATCTGGATACTAGAATAAGGAAAATCTGGAACAAATTAATGCACACATCTTGTCCTCGCTCTGCCTTTTGTCAATCTATACCAGCATCGGCTATAAGTCACCTCAAGGGTTCTCTTAGCAGTGGAAACCCATACCCATAGCCTTTGAACTACCCAGAGGCAAAATGACTACAAAGATGCAGAGAGTGATCTGGTTCAAACAGAGCGCAGGCAGGCAGCACCACAGGAGGTAATGGGGAGTGTGAGGACTGTGCTAGTCCGAGGGAATCCTTCTCTATAACATTTTACTCTGAATTCTGGTCTAAGAGTTCTCTTCTATGGTTCTGTTAAAGTACAGGGCATTCCAGCGTTTCTGAATGTTTTAATTGCCATTTCATGTATAGTGTTTGGTAGCACAACAAGTGAATCCCCAGAATTTTCTGCCTTAATAGACAATCTTAATAAGTAACGATGTCATCCTTGTACTGTTAGAAAATTGGGAGAGTGCAGTTGTTTCCTTAGACTCTGAAAGTAGCCTTTAGTTAAATACGGTGTCACATGAAAACCAGGCTCAATTGATCCAGGTGTAAGACACCTCATTTACCTTTACATAAGCCACACAAAACCACACTGAGCCATACTGGGTTTCAAACCCAGCGCTGAGGGCCTGATCCAGTTTCTGTGTGACCGCCTGTGTCTAACATTTTATTGAATTATTTGTGAACAGCTTGATCCATGTAAGAGGATAACGGGAATGACTAGGATCTAACAATTGATTCCAGTGGGGTGTCTGATCCATATGAGATCCATACGACAAGGATGAAGACCAACATAAAATTCAACTGGATGGAATTGACTTGCTGTATCTTTTGTAGAAAGCGTGTCCCAATAAGGGGCTAAAATGTAATTAGTTGTGGTTATATCTCCTTGTTTAAGATGTATCACTGAAGCTAATACCACACACTTAAGACCAATATTCTTTCATAATTTTGAGGTGGTAAATTTGGAGAGTGTTCTCCCTGTGTTTTCAATACGCCCAGAACCTGCACCTTGAATGTGCTGCGTGACCTAAAATAACATTTTATAATAATTTAGATGTAATCATAGGCTGTGACTGTCTAGCTTTATTTATTATGCGTTTCTGTTGTCACAAAGCAAATGTTCAGTGAAAGGGGATTTGCTTTTAGGTCCAAGATGCACTGAATTTTTAGATGGCCTAGAACTCTCATCCCTAATGTGATCTAAGATGCCCCCAGAGCCAAGGTAAGTAGAACATTTCAAACTGGGAAAAAATGAACAGAGGCCAGAAGAACCTCTTATTATAAAAGAAATCATAAGGAATCAATCGATCTGTTCTGATCTGTACTGTGATTTTTCATATTAGCTCAAACAAAATGGGTTTTATTGAACTGTTTAAATAACCCAGGTGTGTTTATTTAATCTCCAGTTCTTTCCATGTCTATGCCTTCATATATCACAATCTCCTTTATGATTCCAGTTCTGAAGAAAAATCTGAAAATGGCCACAGCAATCCTGCTTCTGTGCATTGTGTTGTAGGATCTAAAGGTGATAACAAAGACTGATTGCCTAATTTGGTCTAATGATCCAATGAGTTTGGTCTAATGGCCCAATGAGTCCATCTCAAATTGTCATAGTTATCATAACTTTCAAGTTATGATGAGCTGTACCGAAAAAAACTATTCCAGATGACTCTAATAATAGTGAGGTTTCATTCGCTGTAACAATGTCCAGATTCACTAGATATGATCTATCATTAAGTCAAAAATGTCATTCCACAACCTTGAATTAAAGGGCACCTAAATGTTTTAATTGCGTGATCCAGAATGAAATGGACTGCAGCCTGGTAAATGTTCCCTCCTTGTCCCTCTTGATGGTCCTAGCTTATTTCAAAGGAAACAAAGGAGATCTATTCTCTGTAGTGCAGTACTGATTGTGATTGCCAAATATGACCCTTCATTAGTGTCTAATTCTCATCAGTTTTCAGGAAACAGAATAGAAATCCCATGTGTTTCTTCATGCGGGGACAATGCTTGTGTGGGCATGATGGAAGCCAATCAAGTAACTCATCTAAGTACAGAGGCAAGTTATACGCGAAATGTTGCAAAATGTTTATTTAAACGGAAGCAATGGTGCGTTTGAACACCCTGTTGTGTTATGTGAACCTTGTAACTATGACAAGCACACTCAAATGCTTTGATTTTTTCCACTAATAGACCAATCTTCTTAAATCTAACAAGAAATGTGACATTCTAACTCACAAAGAATGCTAATGTTTAAATACTGTGCTTCCTGGGATAGACTCTGGACTCACTGTGACCTCGCGTTATACATGACAGATAGGCTACTATTCATTCACCTGTCTATCAAGTCTACTGTAAAAGCAAATGTGCCTTTTATATAAAAATGCAGGTTGTATGGCATTGTGGGTGAATCACTGGGAAAGTTCATCTTTACTGCACCCACAGTCGCTTTGGGATCCAGCCAAAGCACATCTCCCTTCCTTGTCTGCCATCACTAAGCCACCTAAGACAAGGCAATTCAGCCCCAAAAATCCACAGGACAAAGAACAAACGGTTCTGGGCCGCAATCAGACAGTGGTACTCTCAGTTTAGAACAAGTGATAAAGAAAGAAAAAAATCAGCCATCAGGACGAGTGTGGCGTCAAGGAGGGTTTCTGAGTGAAATAAATGAATGGAATGTTCTCACATCAGACGTTTAAGAGTAGGATCTCTCTGTACGTCTCTTTCTCTCCTAAACATGAAGAACAAATCATGCACAAAATCACTTGTCATTAAACCACACAGTCATCTCGTACCTTGACACAGACATATGCAAAGGGACACCTGCCCCTTTCAGCCGAATTACTTAGATTATCCTTTTTGATAACTGACGAGCACGCTATATCTGCAAAAATGTACCACAATCCTTACTGAAACTTTACAGCACTTTAACTTGTGGACACTTCTTTCCACTGCAGTGACATACAGTCACAGAGGCATTCATTTTTGTACTGTTTTTCTGCATTTTCACACACGCAGTATCACTGAAAAACCTTGATTTTCAACTCAATAAAGTGTAATAACAGCCTTTCTAACGAGGAAATATTTGCTGGAGGGGGCTGATTAACTATGTAAATTTATACCGGCACGTGAAACAGCTTAATGAAGAAAGTGCAGAGTGGAGATGCGTGCTGCCATTATTATTTCATTTCCCCTGCAGACCTTGGGAGCTCGTTCATAAATGGCAAAGCTTTGGAGTTCCGGATTCTGCTTATGTGTCATCCGACGCTGTTTCTCTGATAGGCCCGATGCTGGGCTTTGAAGACAATCAGCTTTGATGTAGACACTCTTTTAATGTAATTTTATTTCACCTGCAAAGGCACAAGGCGCTGTAAAATTTTACAGGACAAATGATCTCACTTCAGGATAAAACATTTGGAATCTGCGGAGCCAGGAACCTTTCTGCCGAAATTCAAAGGTAACAGTACTAGTTTATTATTATTATTATTATTAATAATAATAATAATAATGCACAAAGTATAGTTGTGTTATGTTGTGTAATCGGACATTTCTGTAAAATATATGCGGTCAAAACAATGAAGATCAGAGCACCAGCCATGAATTTGCTGCAAATGATTTTGTACTAGGCTTTCATCAGTGATGAAACGGAAATGAGAAGTTTTGGTGAATTGTCAATGAGGAACATTGTTTGCTAGAAGACATCAGCCTATCACACCACAGAAGTGAACACAATTCTAACCAATCAAATAGTAGTCTTTTAGGAATGGACAATTTGTGCCCAACAAACGGCTCTACAAGGTTGGTTGAGTCGGCGGAGTCACACGTTACTATTTTGGTAATATCATGGAAGAGAGAAGCCCTCCCTCGCTGGAAATTTCAGGTGTCGGTGATGAAAGCGACAGCTCAGTTGCCGCAACGTCTTTTAAAAAAAGGATATAAACAAAATAAAAAGAGATCGGTGATGTGGCAGTATGAGGCAGTCAGAGAAAAGGCCCAGAAACAAATCGAACTGTCTGCGTTTTCTAGTATTACGCCCTACAGCTAAAACGGGCTATTGATATATGATTTATTTATTAAAATTAGATTTCAGTTTAATACAGTATGTCATCTTTTTCATGTTCTAATGTACTTGGGGCAATTCTAGGAGAATTTGAAACAGAAATGGAGCCTCAAAGCAAAGATATAATTATTTGAATTTTATTGTGATAATTACTGAGGTCGACTGAAAGGAAAAAGAAAAAAAAAAAACTTAACCCCCCAGGGAACCTCCATATGAACACTAATTTAGTATTTAGCTTCAGAAGTGTCAGAACTTACAGTTTCCACAGCGCATTCTGAAACTCAAATCTGTTAACAAATTCAGCACAGACCACCCAGATCTGTTCACACTTACAGCATTGCTCATCGTACATACAGCATCTTCTGCTAAACTTGGATATCGCTTTTTACAGAGAATTTCTCAGTCACAGAGAGGTAGTCACATGTGACCCAGATGGAGCATATTCATTGGACTTCACGTTCTGCACACATTCCACACAGGCCTTGGGCATCCACTGGCTCAATGTGTCCTCAGTGTGATTGGAGGGTCATTGGTGTATCAACCTTGAACTAACACAGGCTGACAAGTTAAGCATAAATTTACCATGCATTCATAAGTATTTTTGGGATCCGCTTGGTGATTAGTTTGAGGATTGAGATGGCATTTAACATAGAAACTAATGTAAAAAACATTGTCTGATGCCCTGATGTGACTCATGGTGCCTTAGGGGGGCACTGTGTGGATCTGCAGGTTAGAACAATGAGACTGTGATTGAATGTCAGCAGCCTATTCTCAGTGTTGTCAGAGTGATGTTACCACTGGGACCCCCAGCAAGGCTCTTAAACCCCCCCTGCTGCTCCAGGGACTGGGTGACCCTGCAAGCTCAGAAATATTATGTCGCTAAGTAAGTAAATAAGCATTTTACTTGTACTTTGGGGTAGTCAGTCATCTCTGCCACACAGAGATATTTTAAATGGATGGTAATATTTCAGCCCACATCAGTAAAATGACAAGTTAAGAAAACACAGCAAATAAGTGAACAGAAGAAGGTTCATATGATGTATGTTTCACTCCTTGAAGTTTTGCTAAGAGACACCGACGTAAAAATGACTACAGTGGAAGCAATATTGTAAGTCACGGTCACTGAAGCAGTGATAATATGAAACAGTGCTAATCACTGAGAAACTCATTATACGTGTGGAGAGTAAAGATATCAGATACAGACAGGATGGGCTTATTCATACCCTGACATGATTGAAAATCATAATCCATATTATGATTATCTACAATAAAGAATAGAGGTCGACTGATTGATCAGCCAGCGAAACAAAACAACAATTTTTAAGCATTTTATAATAATAACTACATATTGGTTTCTCCTCTAATAAACAATGACGAAAATCAAAATTTAAGTCCTATAATCAACTGACCATTGATCACGCTGTATATTTGCCCCTCTTGATTTGAGACTCCCCGATACCTCATGAACTCAAGCACTGACTCGGAAAAATCGCCCCAAGGCTATGAAAACTGAAATCTTACCTTTCTACCCAGCTCTCACCTATGTAGGTCAGTTTATAGTTCATAACCTGTTACTAAATTTGCATAAAATGGTGACCCAGAGAAAATCCACTCCAGATCGACAGATACAGCACCGGATTAGAGCACATGCAGCTTTATCCAGTAAGGCTACAGTGCTTAGACTGAAGCTCACTCAGCCTCATGAATGAAATCAGGCTTTAAAACAGGCCGGCAGTCACTGGGACATGTGAAGCATTTTCAGCTTCAGGTTTATATCTGTTCTGGCTTCACGAGTTTAAAGCGAAAATGTTGAAAGGGTTGGGAACAAAGTTAACGTATTTCTTTACAGATAATAAAACGTAATGGTGTCTCAGCATCGTACATAACCTGAAAGTGAGGGTACCTGAAGGTGATGTAAATGCTCATGCTCCGAATAATATATACTACGTGTGTCTTTTCACCGAAAACCTATTGCTTGCATTTCAATATATTTGATTTTAAATGCACTCACTCAAAGAGGTGTCTTTTGAGGGGGAGATGATGATTTTTTTCATTACCACCACACTGACTTTTTTTTATACTCTGATCTGTGCTGTTTTGGCTCAGATTACAGGTTTGCTTGCATCGTGTCCCACATCTGCGCCCTGCTGTGCCCAAACTCGGGCCGCAGTGTCTACTCGGTACCAGCATCCAAGCCCTTTTTGGATTCCCCTTCCAAGAATCCTATCGTTTCCCTTCTTGTCAGTAGATTGTGTAAACTGGCCCAATGCATCAGTAAAATATGGGAATTACTGAATCTTTAGTACTTTAGCATTTTACTTTCAAAAATAAATATTTGTGACCTGCAGCGAAGATTGTGTATCCAAAAATGATACAGTACTACAAAATGCTTATAGAAATAACATGATATCTATGGATAAGTGCACAAGCAAGAGTATTATGTTGCTCATGCCCACGCCCCCTCAACAAAAAATATATATATATATATAATAAAATTGAAATAAAAAATGAAACACTAACCCTAATGCAAAAAATGTTAAGTTCCAATATATAGACAAACTGTGCAGGGGGATGAAACATAATGCTAATGCTACCAAGCTAATAGAGATAAAACCAGAGGAGCAGACATTCATTACCATGCTGTGAACAAGTAACAGAAGAACTTAAGAACTTCTGTACAGCATGATGGACGTATCTCTCTGTGCACAGCAGAATCCATGAAGGGCAGAATCTATGAAGGACATTTTGTTTTGTTTTTCTGACTGAACTTCAAGTTTTCAGCATTTCTGCGAGGCAGGATTGATGTGTGTGTGTGGGGGGGGGGGACTGCCCAAAGCTTGAATTGACACAGATATTCTGATAACTTTTTGGATCTTCACCTTGCTATGCTAACATCATTTCAACTCATACACTGAATACTTGACATTCTGTCAAACTCACAGGTACAGAGCAGAATCCATGATTCCTCTATTGGTGTCATGAAGGTCTTGATAGACTAATCCTTAAATTAGGACAATATCGTTTCTGCTCAAAGTTCTTTCTGTTGGTACATGTTTTAGCCTCAATCAGTCAACATGTTCCACTATTGGGGTCATCTCTCTTTAGGGCACACAACAGTCGTGGAGGAGTATTCGGGGAGCAGCACTTTCCTTCCTGAGAGCCTTCAATGTATCCATGTGAACCTTAATGCAAATCATGACTACAAACCCTACCATGGCAGCAGACGTCTGCATGTCACCAAGTGTATTTTTAGAGGGTTCCTTCGCACTTCCTGGCCAATTCTGTACCCTGCTGTCTGAGAGATTTTGGCAGGATGGCTCCTGTGAGAAAATTCACTACCACCCCAAATTTTCTCTACTAGGAAAATATAGCTTTGACTGGTTTGGTAGAGCCCACCCCCACCCCCAAACTTTTCAGAAATTCTCTTTATCACTACTAGTCGGCTTTAGAACCATGACAAGTGCCCAACTAAGTTGGATATATACTGGTGTGTCAGACCTGATGATTTGGAAATACTCCACACAGATGACCCTCATTACCTCCCTGTTTGTGTGATGTTAACTAGGAAGGTTTTTTTCTATTCCATACATTTCCTGTTTGATTACCTTGCATGCCTAACAAAATATATCCCTAATTCTGAATTATTTTGTTCATTTTAGACTCCACTCCCCCCCCCCCCCCCACACACACACACCATATATAGAATACTATTGCAGTTATCAACCACAGCCTATGCACTGTGAGTTAGCCGTGCTCTGATATCCTCTGCTTTTCAATCAGGCCATGTTTGTTTTAATTAAGTCTCCATGACATGTCATTTTCAGTATGAAAAATCATCGCTTATTGGCAGAGGAGCACACACCCACTGTGTAAACACTTCCTGGCATGTGCAGGGGACGTCCTAGTTTATCAAACACTGGACAGAAGTGGCAGCAAATAAATTCAAGAGAAAGCGGGTTAGTGTAATATTCATCTCTGTTAATTGGATATGAATCATTTAGTGGCTCACTCAATAGCTCTGGGTTTCTGCACAATTATGTACAATCGTGAAAAGAAGCCAGAGTCTCATAATCATCCCTTAGCGTTTTTTTTTTTTTAATTGCCCAAATACTAAACTATTTTGAATTGTTCCACTGAGTCGGAAAAGACAACTGAATTTGAAGTATATGCAGAGCTCCTAAAGACGGTGCAGTAACAGATGTTAGTGCTCCAACAGGCAGCGTGAGCACAGACATGATCCTATACGACGCTTGGAGTTCCAGCTGGATAAGTCTCACTTACAAACAGCGGGCCAAACTCTGTAAATATCATCTCATTAAGCAACACCTGCTTTCCATGCATGGGAACAGCCACTGATTCACTTCTCGCTTTCATGTTGACTTTGCATGAGTCAACTAGACTTGAGCACCGTGGTTATGAATATTTCTATAATCTTAATCGCCATTTGATATATCCACATACCCAGTTACAGCGAATTATTGAACATCGAACGACGACTGTGGTAACCCAGGGTTTAGGAAGTCGGAAAGGTGCGTGGATTTTCTGACCAAAGAGAAACTAATTTCATTGCCGTACCTAGACTGGGACTGCAGCAGAGGTGAGCCGATTCACTTGCCACTGAACCCCGCATGCTTTGGGACGGTTACCAAACCCATATTCAGACCATTACCCTGACAAACAATAAAGGTTTACGCCAGGTCACTGTTAAGTCCAAATCAGCCGCCGTCAAATATTGCTGGGCACCTGGGATTCGGCGATTCTGCCTCAACTCACCCACGTTAAATTCCCCCCCCCCCCACACTCACACACACACCTCGACATTTATCCATTACTAGCCTGCATGATAAATGTCAGCATGTAGCTAATTGCCTCTAAATGTAAGGTCAACTTGCTATTGCAAACTTTTAAAAATATACTGCATTAATATGAATCTTAGCAGGTAAATTCATTTCAAAAATAGCTTCTAGATAAGTACATGTATTTAGCACTTCCTAGAGGGTTTTATGTATAATTTTAGCAGAATTCCATGCATGTTAAAATTTATTACGGCTAACCAGTTAATAATTTATCAGTGACCTGTCTGATTAAAGGACATTTGAGCACTTTCTTTGTTTTTGTTCAAACTTCTCAAAGTTTTTGCTGATCAAAAAGAAAACTGTTGCCAGTACAGTTATGTAATAAAATATTTATTCACTCATTTGTGACAGTTTGTGAAATTAGTGCTGGACTGGCACAAAAAGCCAGTATTGTAAAGCTTTACAATGAACTTGCAAAGAGAGATGCTGAGAACTTCCTCCTTGAATACTGATGTTTTCAAACATTTTTGTGTTGTTTCTTAGCTAAATATATTAGCAAAGCATTTTACCAGTTTATGTATCCAGATACTTGAGTGTTATCTTTCCCACGAAAAACAAAATAGACCTCAGACCAGGCTGTACACCAGTAAAGCGGAATCCTTGCCCATCGTCCAATGTGTCAAGAGTATAATCACACGTGTCGCCATAGCAACATGCCTATTACTGCTGCTCTAACCGCTGTTTGTTTTTTCAAGACGCAGTAAATGGTACCTGTATTGTAAGAGCAAATATTGGATTAATGATAGTCCTGAGTATTGTAAAACACCAATATAAGGTGGAGTCGCACTCCAGCATCCAAATTTGCACAATAATGGTGACTAACATTTAATGAAGGAATATCGTTCCTTGCATCCACCCTTACATCCATTTTTCATATCTGCTTATTCAGGATAGTTTATGTGGATAGCAGAGGATATGCGACATTTTACCATTTACTGGCTGAATAGTACGGTATGTGTTCACAAAATGCCATTTTTTTCTAGATCTAGAGTAATATTGATAGTCATTTGAATCCTGCCAAAAAAAGCTACTTTCTACACACCAAGGGGAAATTTAGCATAGGATGAGGCTTTTCAGAGTTTTCTGAGCTTCAGGGCACAGTAAAAATTTCCCCACTGATCTGCTATATCCTGCCAAACTTACTCCCATTAAAGAGTTTCTGATCAGACAAAACTGCAGCAGTAATAAAATTGGTCGATGATGTAATCGAGGTTCATTGGACATATTTGGATGCTACAGTACATTTAAACCGTTCTAAATTTCCCTTAGAGTAGGGGAAATAATTATTTGATCCCCTGCTGAATTTATAAGTTTGCCCACTTACAAAGAAATGAACGGTTTGTAATTTTTTGGTAGGTTTATTTTAATGGAGAGAGACAGAATATTAACTCAAAATCCAGAAAAACACATTGCATAAGTTAGAAATTGATTGGCATTTGATTGAGTGAAATAAAGATTTGATCCCCTACTGTATCAACCAGACAGAATTCTGGCTCCCTATGACTGGTTATGTACCCCTGTGGCACACAAATTACAATTAATCAATCAATCCATCAGTAACGATGCCCCTGATCTTTACTTGTTATGTGTATAAAATACACCAGTCTAAGTAGTAATTTTTTCCATTCCAACCTCTCCACCACTATGGGAAAGACCAAAGAGCTGTCAAAGGACATCAGGGACAAGACAGACCTGCACAAGGCTGGAATGGGCTACAAACCATCAGCAAGAAGCTCGGTGAGAAAGTGACAGCTGTTGGTACGATTACTCGGAAATGGAAGAAGTGACAATCAATTGGCTCTGTGCCATGGCCGAGGATTATCATGAGAAAGGCAAGAGATCAGACCACAACTACATGGGAGAGGCTTGCGAATGAGGCAGTTCGAGCCACAGTCACCAAGAACACAACTGTTAACACTCTACGCCATAATGGATTGAAATCTTGCAGTGCCTGCAAGGTCACCCTGCTCAAGAAGGCACATGTGCAAGTCCGTCTCAAGTTTGCCAGTTAATATGTAAAGGATTCAGAGAAGACTTGGGAGAAAATGCTGTCGTCAGATGAAACCAAAATTACGCTCTTTGGCTTCAACTTGACTTACAGTATAGTGTTTGGAGGAAGAGAAATGCAGAGTATGACTTGAAGAACACCATCCCCACAGTCAAGCACAGAGGTGGGAACATTATGCTTTGGGGCTGTTTTTCTGCTAAGGGTACAGGATGACTTCTTCTCTCAGCCAAAACACTGAAGATGGGTCATGGATGGGTTTTCCAGCATGATAATGACTCAAAACATACCCCCAAGGCAACAAAAAAGTGGCTAAAGAAGAAGCACAGGAAGGTCATTGAGTGGCCAAGCCAGTCTCCAGACCTCAAGATGAAGCTTCGAGTTGCCAAGCAGCAGTTAAGAAACCTAAATGATTTAGAGAGTTTCGGTAAAGAGGAGTGGGTCAAAATCCCTTCTGAGATTTGTGCAAACCTGGTGACCAAATACAAGCAACATCTTACCACTGTGTTTGCCAACAAGGGTTTGCCACCAAGTACTAAGTCATGCTTATTTCACTGAATGACATTCTAATCGATTTATAACTTTTATGTAATGTCTTTTTTCTGGAGCTCTGGTTGACATTCTGTCTCTCTACAATAAAATAAATCCACCAAAAAAGTTACAAACTGTTAATTTCTTTGTAAGTGGGCAAACTTACAATTTCAGCAGGGGATCAAATAATTATTTTCCCCAGTGCATATTTTGATGATATTGAACGTGTCCCCTATAATGGGCCAATATTTCATCTAGGGTAAAAATGCATCTTTTGCCACAAATCATTGTAACTGAAATTGCTTCAGGTTGGCAGATTTTTTTTTTAAATGAGTGGGTAGATGTAACATAAGGTAACATAAGGCTCTGATCTTCCTAAAAGAGCAAAAGACAGTAAAATGAATTCTCTCTTTCATTTTGTAGTCAAATATAACTATGTGTAGGATTTTAGCCACTAACATCAAATGGTTTATTGTTTAATGAAACTGTACTACAGGCCCAAGCTTGTTCCAAATTATACATCCAAAAATGTCCCCAGGCCCCCTGTCACTGAGGGCTTGACTTTTTTCTGGTGTCTCTTCGTAAAGTACAGAAGAGCCGGACCCAGGAGAATCACAGCTGTCTGATTCAGGTGCTGCTGGAACCAGCACAGTAACAGGACGCTGTTGGCCGGATTCTGCCCACGACCTGTATGATTGTGACCCACTGGGCTCTTTGCCCTGGGAAAGTTACAGATTCAGCCATGTAACCATTTTAGGGGAGGCAGAACAGTGCATTTTACAACCTAACACTCTGTTCACTCTTCAGACATATCATACCATTGATAGAGTGTTACAGAATTTCAAACTATGCAAAATTTGGGGCATAAACATGCTTAAAAGAATATTTTTTTTTATTATTATTTAAATGACTGTATGTCCTGCCTTTATTTTGCAAAGCAATGTTAGAAAATCTGAACATCCTGGGAATTATTACTGTTCAGCAAAACCGAACGTGAATGAGTTAATAGCCCATATGACATATTCATTCATGTAACAACTTTTTTTATTATACAGAATGGGCATGGGGTAGCTTCGTGGTCTGGATCTGGAAATTTCCTTTTTATATACATTTATGGTGTGACAAACTACTTTGGGGGGGAGGGGGAGTCAGTTTTACTCAAAACAGGAGAGATAAAAAAAGAAAATGCTAAAAAAAAAAAAATCACACAATTTCTGGTCAAATCTGACATTTACACCTGAAATGTATAATCAATAGAAGACACTCTTGATAATGTGCCGGCAATGTTTATCTTTTGAAGATTAGGTACAGATAAGATTGTGCTGGCAAGATAAGAAAGCAAATTTCAAAGTGAGGTATTGTATTCACAGATAAATATTCACTATAATTGTTTAATAACTAATATAAATGAACATACCACGCCTATGTGACTATACATTTGCAACAGAAACATAAAAATTTAAACTACATTGGCATGCTTTTAAATTATATGCCATAACACTGGTTACTTACAGTATGGGACATATGTGTCATGCTCATTTTGGGAAGAGCTATTCAGATAGGACTGGATATGCTGAAGGAAATTTTCAATAAACTAATGGCTGCTGTTTATATCTGGGGGTAGCTTCCCCAATCTGCATTTTTTTTAAAAATATTTTTTCTTGTTTCTAGTAGACGTTTCTACAGCAAGATTATCTACTGTGTTAGAAAAAAAATCATTGCAAAATGTTATCTACTAATAAAGTTTATCTATCTACATTGAAGCGAAATATATGTGTCCGAGAAGATAAGTCTGAAAGTCTAAAACAATATGTAGAGAAATATTTAATGCACAGCCTGGGTTACGTCCTGTTTGTTTGTTTTCTTTTGTTTGGTTCAGTGTTGCTGGACTTTTTAGATGATATGTGTGTGGCCAGGAAATACAAAGTATTAGAGAAAGTTTAATAAAGGAAAACATTGTGCGAATGTTAATTATGGATATGTTGCTGGCCCTGAGAGGAGCATTAAATGAATGGCTTGCTTATGAAGACCTGAGAAAGCCTCACGCCGGCAATGTGGTGTTAAAGTCGAATTCAGATTGTAATGTAAATGTAAAGCATTCATTCAGTACTGCATAACTCATCCACGATACCTTCAAAGTGCAGAATGATTCATCACTTAGTTTTATTCATTCAAGTATTTTCACCTCATTTTATAGTTATTTAAAGCGGTTACACAAATTAGTTTAAGTGAATCTTTTTTTTTAAACTAGAAAAAAACGATTTAAAGGCTATATTATTTTTTTTCTCATGGGGACAAAGATGTAAGTTGTTTTCCATTTAAAATGAATTTCTGGTATTTCCCATAAATGTCATGACCTGCTCGTATGATCCTTCTGTGTGCCACGCCCCCTTCATTACCTCGTGTGATTCTCAATGTGACCAGTCCTGTGTTATTTCTGATTAGTCTCTTGTATTTAAGTGCGCGTTTGAGTATGTTTCACCAGTCCTGTTATAGACGTTTTCACCGTGTTGGGCTCTGCCAGTAATAAATCCCCTTATTTTGGATCTCCGTGTGCCTGACCCTGATTTCCTGCTTCCTGTTCGCTCGCCCTGCACACGGTCATCACAGTATGACAAGACTCTGGAAAACAAAGTCTGGCAATCCGCCACTATACCTGCCGGACGATAAGCTTGCCTGCATCCCGAGGATGATCCCAGAGAACTACGCGTTCTGTAATCCGCGCCTGTACTGGGAGGACAACGGTTGGCGATCGGTGCCCGAAGGCTGCGATATGCTCCGGGCAACAGGTAAACATAAAAAGCGGAAGAACTGAAGACAAAAGAAGACACCGGAGCTCTTCTTAGGGGCCATCTCGGTCTCTGCAGCCCGCCCTGCTGTGTGCCAGGAGGAACCCCTCCCGATCCTCAACCTGGCGGTGCTCGCTCGTGATGTCACCGCTGCCGCCTCACAGCAGCCACCTGATGTTCATATCGCCAGCTCTTTGTGGCCAGCATCAACAGCCTGCCCCTTGCTCGGGACACGATTGACTCTTAAAGTCCCTAAGCTCCATAAAGGAGCAGCGCCTCCTTTAGGAGCGGTTCCGCCCGCTGCTGTTCCTGTGACTCTTGCTCTGCCCCCTGAGGTTCCAGTGCCCGTGCTTCTATATACGCCCCCTGAGGTTCCAGCTTTACCCCATGAGAACCCTGCCCTAATTTCTAAGTCCCTGGCTCCAGATCAAGACCCCCCATCTTCGTCCAGTCCAGATTCAGTCCTGCCGGTTCCTGACCCAGCTCGCGCCACACCAGTCCCAGTGCCCGAGGAGGTCCCGAACTGTCCGACCACCTCTCCTTCCCTCTTGGGGAAGGAGTTCGAGTGGGACCCCTCAGGGATTTCCCTGATGGCCCCATTGGACCCCTCCGGGGAAGTGACTCCTCATGCGCCACGGCAGGACAGGTCCTGACCAGGTTCCCGCTTCTCAATCTCCCAGAAAGGGAGGGGACACCTACGCCAGGGTTGGGTCTCACCTAGCCTGCCCCCTGGCTCGTCCTCGGCCCTGGTGGCTGTGGCTCGGCGGTCGCCTGCGGTTCCTCGTGCTCCTGCTCGCCGGTCGCCTGCGGATCCCCCTCTGGTACCTCGTCGGCCGCCTTTGGTCCTGGCTCTGACGCCTTGTCAGTGGCCTGTGGGTTCCCCTGCTTCAATTCACTGAGAGTCTGTGGCCTGTGGGTCCCCCTACTCTGACTCGTCGGTCAGGTGCACCTTCGCCAACTGTGGCTATGCTCTCGCCTGCCACAGCTTCGCCTGCCTCCTCGCCCGGACCGAGGTCCCCTCCGACTTCCTCCTCGCCTCCCCTGGTGCCCCCTATGACTTCCTCCTCACCTTCTCCGCAAGTCTCTCCACCTACCTCCTTGCCGCCTACGAGGTCCCCTTCTGCTCTGGCCTTGCGGTCGCTGAGGGTCCCACCGGCATCCATTACTCATCCGCTGGGGTCCCCTCGGTCTCCCCATTGTTCCCCATCGTTTCCCTTCTGGTCCCCTCTTCTTCTCGTCCCTCTGTGTCTCCTGTGTTTACTCCTGGTCCTGATGTTCCTCTTGTTGATGTTCCTCCTGTGTCTCCTTCTTTGGTGCCCCTATGCCCGTCTACGTTCCCCATGGTCTGTCTGTGGTTGTCCTATTTCTTGTCCCTGTTCCTGTTCTGTGTGCCTGTCCTGTTTCCGGTACCCCGTTAATGGTCTTGTTTTGTTTTCCAGGTTTCCTGTACCCGGTCCCGTCTCTTCGTTCCCCTGAGTGCGCGCCTTTGGGGGGGGGGGGGGTTCTGTCATGGCGTGCGCGTACGATCTTTCCATGTGCCATGCCCCCCTCATTACCTAGTGTGAAATCCTGATGTGACTAGCTGTCCCGTATTATTAATGATTAGTCTCTTGTATTTAAGTCCGCGTTTGAGTATGTTTCCCCAGTGCTGTCATGGACGTTTTCACCGTGTTGGGCTCTGCCAACAATAAACCCCCTTGTTTTGGATCTCTGTGTATCTGACCCTGATTCCCTGCTTCCTGTTCACTCACCCTGCACATGGTCATCACAATAAAATATTGTTTATAAAATTTAAAATAAGACCAAGGCCCAAATATACATTTACCATTTCAGATAAAAATGTAACAGGTGAATAAAATATTCTCAGTGTCATGACCTGCGCGTACAATCCTTGTGTGTGCCATGCCCCCTGATCAACCACGTGTGCTCCCCTGATTGTGCCCAGCTGTTTTCCATCAGTCTGATATGTTCTGTGTATTTAGTCCATGTCTGAGTCCATTTTCCCCAGATTCGTCATAAAATTTTGTTTGTCAGTGCTCTGTACTTCATTGGTTTCCCTGTAAATGAACCCTTGGGTCCTGGATATCCACTTGCCTGCTTCATCCTTACCCGCTTCCTGCCTGCTCGCTGGACAGCGAACGTAACACTCAATAACATTGCAATATGTTAGAAACAAAAAGAATTAGCTTTGTCAAATACAAAATTCAAACATGACATAAACAGTGCCCTGTAGACACACAGTGATATCACGCAGTGTTATAGATGTGACACTTTAATGGATGGATGAAATGGCACTGCTTGAATTGAAATTATCCAATCCTCTTTATGGCTAAATCTGATACATTTGTGAATCCAAAACAACCATGCTTAATTCTTCATACAAATTATATTCAAGGAACATAAAATACGGTACCTAATATACAGTACTGTGCTGATAGAATATTTTTGAAACTCTATTACAGTTTCTGGAAATCATATTTTGCAAGGAAACCCTTATATTTCTTTGGTTTGGGTTATGAACGTAATCTCGTTCTGCATAACACAATGACAGAAAAAAAAAACTTTGAATCTTGAAGGTTAACACTTGACTTCAAAGGATGCCAGAAGTGTCAAACAACTCATAATTTTGAAGCATTGCAAAATGTGTTTAATGGAATTCATCAGTCCAGAAAAATTCTACAAAATCAAGTAATACTTCAATTCAACCGGTAACACTTTCTATGAATGCCATGTCTATAAGAATCTATGAACACATTCACAATACATAACAATGCATTAGTAAAGGAAAATAAACAAGGCTATGGATATTTGTAAAAAGACATAATACAGTACAAAACATCCTTAATTCTTATACTGACTATTATAATGCATTATGAATGTATCTATAGTGCATTATATATTGGCGCTTCATTGGAGCTTATGAAGTATTATAGTCAAAACTATAATTCCTTATTAATGTCAATAGAAGATGCTGTAATCATTATGATCTGAAATGGGGGAGGGACACGAAGAGTCGGGTAAACAGGGTTTTATTTTGGGAAACACCAAAACGCGGGGAAAAAAACGCATACAAATAACAAAGACCGGACAAGAGTATGACAGACACGGAAGCACTAAATATACAGAATCAATTAACAACAGTTAGACACAGCTGAGAACACCAGGATTCTACGTGAGGTAACAAGGGGGCGGAGCACAGAGGAGGATCGGACGAGCAGGTCATGACAGTAATGCTTTATTAACTCTTATTCCAACATTATAATGTATTATGAAGGTATCTATAGCACATTATACAGTAGATGAGAGCTTCACTGTAGCTCATGAGATATTACAATTAACACTGTAATGCCATATGACTGTCAATAGAAGATTCTGTAATGCTTTATTAATTCTTATACTAACCTGAAAATTATAATGCATTATGAAGGTATCTATATTATATTATCTGAAACCTTTGTCATATGTCATATGGTTTTCTGTTCCTATCTCTTATCTTAAACGAGTTGGTGCCGACCCGTGTCTTAAATCAGCCATAAAATACCTTACCTCTTGGTTACCTTGTTAGGCTTGCTTATCCACGAAAAATTGGTTTTAATATTTTGTGGATTTCTGGACCTTTCTTTTGACAGCATACCTCTCGTTATCAAAAAAAAAAAAAATAATAATAATATATATATATATATACATATATGGTAAGCTAAACCGCAAGAGAATTATATAAATAACCTGAATTGATCCTATCTTGCCTTACACGTCTGGGCATTCCTTGCCTAGTGAAAAAATAATTAATTAATTAATTAATTTTTGTTTAAATAAAGGTTTCTGACAAAGTGAAAAAGCAGTACATGCATTTTATGTCATGAACAATCGCTCATGAACCGGGGAATTAGGTGCAGGAGTCTGGAAGTCGGGAAACAAAGGATTTAATCACCGAACATACATTCAGGAAATGTTAATGACCAGACTGGGGAAAACATACCTAACGCAGACTTAAATACATTGGACTAATGACAGCAACAAGAAACAGCTGGTAACACGAGGAACACACACGGGGTAGATGAGGGGGCCTGGCACACGGGAGGAGCGGACGAGTTGGGCATGACAGAATCCCCCCCCAAAGGCACGCACTCCGGGCACGCCTAAGGGAAGCGAGGGGCAAGACAAGGGATGCAGGGCACAATGGGACGGCACCTGGAAGAACAAAGGAATAACATTAACACAGCACAGGGAACAGTACGGACACACAGAACACGCACAAGGAGGACAACTCAAGTAACAGCCGACCTGACAGTGAATGCAGACAGACAAAGAGACACCAGAGACGGAAGCACAAGACCCTGAAACACAAAAGGGGACAACGGACTGGAGGCACACAGGGACCGGAAGGGTACCAAGGCACAGAGGGACAGAGGAGGAAACACAGGGGGCACAAAGGCAGGGGGCAAGGAGGCAAAGGGCGGGGGGTAACAGGGAGCCAGAGGGAACCCCAGTGGGCACGAAGCGGAAGCCGTAGGTGAAGGGGATAACAGAGGAAGCGAGGAGGGAGGAGAAGCCGCCGCAGGAGAAGGCACAGGTGACCGACGAGTTGGAGCTGGGGGAACCACAGGCGACCGACGAGGCATTGGAGGAGGGACAGCAGCCGCCCGATGAGGCACTGCTGGGGGACCTGCAGGCGACCACCGAGCAGGAGATGGATAACCTGCAAGTGACTGCTGAGCTGAAGGCAGGGGGACCGAAGGTGAACCAGGGGGCAGGGAGGCGCAGGTGCCTTCTTGCCCTCTGGGAGACCGAGAGGCAGGGGCCTCGCTAGGATCTATCACGCTTGGGTGGAGGCTGGGGTACTCCACCACAGGAGTCTAGTGGGGCCATCAGGGAAATCCCTGATGGGTCCCATTTGAGCTCCTTCTCCCCCAAGGGGGAAGGAGAGATAGTCTGATAGTCCGGGACCTCCTCAAGGACAAGGACTGGAGTCAGGTGTGCTGGGGGCATGGGAGCAGGGGACCGGGGACTGGAGCAAGGTCCTCCTCGGTGGTGGGATCCAGGGGCACGGGAACTGGAACCTTGGGAGGGAGGGGTCCCGGGGCATGGGAACTTGAAACTCAAGAGCATGTGCACGGGAACCTTGGGGGGCACTGCAGGAACCACTGGCATAGGAACCTCGGGGGCAGAGCATCCACCGGCAGCATGGAAACCATGAGGGGGTGGAGTCGGGGATTGCGCCACAGTCGCCGGCCCCGCCTTTTTGGGGAATTTGGGGACCTGCGGGATCACATCCCCAACAGACTTGGCCCTTAATGCATCCCTCGCAAGGGACAAGCTGCTGGTACCGGTAGCAAGGCAGCACACTGACAATCCTTGGGTGAAGTGGCAGGTGGCTGGTGCAAGGCGGCAGTGATGATGGCAGGCGTGAACACCGCTGGGTTGTGGATCGGGATGCGCTGCTCCCGACAAGCAGTAGGGTAGGCAGTGGAGACTGTGATGGCTCCCAGGAGGATCACCTTGGGCTGATCAAGCCAGTAAAGCACCTCGTCAACCTGACCGAGGTAATTTGCTTTGGTCAGGTGAGGTGCCTTTTGTTTGAGTCCAGACATTCTGTCACGTAAAATCGCTGACAAACCAGGGAATTAGGCACAGGAGTCGGGAAACAAGGGATTTAATCACTGAACACACATTCAGGAACACGTCACAACGTTAATGACCGGACTTCGTAAAACATACCTAACGCGGCCTAAATTACATTGGACTAATGACAGCAACAAGAAATAGCTGGTAAACAGGGGGAATCCACACGTGGTAGATGAGGGGGAGTGCCACACAGAAGGAGCGGATGAGTGGGGAAAGACATTTTAAACTTAGAAACAGGTCGTGCCGACCCTAACACGATAGCAAGGTTAAGTTTGCAAAACACCAGTTGGACAATACTGTAGACAAGGAGTCTATGAGTCATTTTGCAAACTTGTAATGTAGTGGCAAACAAAAGTAGTGACAGTCTACTTTTTGCAAAATTTTATATTGGAATAATTATTCAAACCACTGCTAAATAATCACTGTGAAGAAGCTCCCTTTTTCACCATCCAGCCTTTTTATTCACTTCAAATTCACTATAAGTGCCCTGCTGGGACAATAGAGACCTAAAAACGTAACGAAAACTGAAAACGCGCTACGTTAATGAACACAGTCACATACAGTGTTCCTAATGAGGTGTTGTCGAGAAAAATGGTTATGCATGTGGAAATACTGAAATTTATAAATTTTGGTTATTTATTTGCATGTTCATGCTCAGATTTAACTTCCTTAGCAGTATAGTAACTATATCTGTTCTACTTAATTCAGTATGCTCAAGCATTAATGATTTGGGCCATACTACTGCCTACTACTAAAATAAATGGACTCCACTATCAAGCCTTTTTTTACATGTTTATTATTTTTATGGGACAGTTTTTCTTCCTACAGATGATTTACCGTCATTGACGGACTTGGGGATTCTTGCTGTAAAACAGAAAAGGATAATATAATCCCTTAGTCAATAAAGCTGTGCATTGGTACTAAAGAATTTTCCATTATCCTTCGACAAAGAATAAAAAATAATAAAGATTTCTTTTTCTGAGACTCCCGAAGTCCACTATTCAACTCAAAATACATGTTTTGACACAATCTGAAATGGGTGATTTGTACAAGACTAGACAAAGAAATTCCACAAATTAACAAAAGGTACTAATTGCTAAATATAGAAGATCATAGTTTGCATACTGTAGGTTCCATTCCACAGTCCTATAGTGTGTGAAGTAGTGTGTTCTGTGATGTCCTGGCATCCAGTCCTGGATGTACCCTGTGTTTCCTGAGATTCTAGTCTCATCAATGGAATGACATCACAGGCAGCAGGGTGGGCAGGCAGGCAGGATGGACGTCACAGGCAGGAGGGTGGGCAGGAAGGCCACCAGGGATGAAGAACTGTTGACCTAAAATAAGCTCCGAGAGTGGATGAGTTTCACCCTAAGTTCTTGAAAGCTCTTGATATTGTGGGGGTGTCTTGGATGATACGCCTCTTCAACATTGCGTGGACATCGGGGACAGTGCCTTTAGATTAGCAGACTGGGGTGGTGTTCCAACTTCGGGAAATCACACTCAGCCTCCCTGGGAAGGTCTATGCCGGGGTACTGGAGAGGAGGGTGCATCCATTGGATGAACGTCGGATCCAGAAGGAACAATGTACATTCTGTCCTGGCCACGGAACACCCTCACAAGGACACTGGTGTATTCATGGGAGCTGACCAGTGTACATGTGTCCCTCGGGGGTCCTGTGGGGACTACTCCAGAAGTATGGGGTACGGGGTCCATTGTTGCGGGCCATCAGATCCCTGTACAAATGGAGCAAGAGTTTAGTTCACATTGCTAGCAGTAAGTCTCATTCCCGGTGGTTGTTGGACTCCGCCAGGGCTGGCCTTTGTCATCAATTCTGTTCATAACTTTTATGGAATTTCTATAGAGAGCGAAGGGGCAGAGGGGGTCTGCTTTGGGGCCTCAGGATCACATTGTTGCTTTTTGCAGATGATATGGTCCTATTGGTGTCATTAGCCTGTGACCTGCAGCATGCATTGGGGCAGTTTGCAGCTGAGTATGAGGCGGCCAGGATTAGGATCAGCACCTCCAAGTCTGAGGCTATGGTTCTCGACTGGAAAGGGGTGGATTTCCCTCTTCAAGTGGCGGATGAGTTGCTGCCTCAAGAGGAGGAGTTTAAATATCTTGGGATCTTCACAAGTAAGTTCACAAGTAAGAGAAGGAGGGAGAGGGAGATTGACAGACAAATTGATACAGTGTTGGCAGTATTGAGGAGGCTGTACCATTCTGTTTTGGAGCAGAGGGAGCTGAGCCAAAAGGCAAAGCTTGCAATTTACCAGTTGTTATGGTCCAGTCTAGGGTTGGACGTAACAGAAAGGGAAGGGAAGAGGAAAAGGGAAAAACAGGACAACCAGGGGCGGAGGAAAGGGAACACAGGACACAAAGGGATCTTTTCTTATAGTTTTTTTATATTTTATACACAGGTTCACAACAATAGGTGCAACAGACTTTGGGAGTGACACGGACCAAAACAGTAAACAAAACAGTGCTAAAGAATGATTGCCCGAGCTAAGCTAAACCTAAGTGAAAAGAACACAAATGAAAATGACAATACTACATCCTATCTCCATAGCCAAACCAACCAATAAGCTACTTGTCACGCAGAAACAAAAAGGCAGTCACTCCTTACGCACCATAACACACGAATAACATAACATACGAAGCAAACACACAATCCAAAATACAGTGTCCAAGGGGGCAAGCGAAAAAGTAGTCGGTAGTCAGGCAAGAGATCAAAGAAACCAGAAAAGCAATCAAACCAAAGCGAAAGTACAAAGGGGTAAAGCGAGAAATCAGAAACCAATAAACCAAAACATCCATCCATCCATTATCCAAACCGCTGTTCCTACTGGGTCGCGGGGGGTCCGGAGCCTATCCCGGAGGCAATGGGCATGAGGCAGGGAACAA
>JAODJX010000015.1:18479721-18490735 GCA_026776945.1 Isichthys henryi
CCTGGTCGGGCACAGCCCGAACAAGGCACGTGGGTCCCCCCTCCAATGGGCTCACCACCCATGGGAGGGGCCATAGGAGTCAGGTGCGATGTGATCTGGGCGGCGGCCAAAGGCAGGGACCTTGGCGGTCCGATCCTCGGCTGCAGAAGCTAACTCTAGAGATATAAATACATCTTAATAAACGCACAGTGTCCCGAAATGAGAAAGCATTCCTCAGCATTTTTTTGCGCAAGGCCAGTAAAACATCTTGAACTCTTGGTTACTTGTTCACAAAGTTTATTGCCAGCTGTCAGGGCTTAGAGATAGCAAGCACTGATAAGTCAGAATGCCGTTATCGACGTGGTTTGCAGTCTAGGAGCACATCATTTCAGGCGAACTCATTCTGAAAACCCAGATGGCTTCTCCGATACCCTAAGGGAACAGGAATCAATTCAGTAAATGCGCAGCTCAATAAAATGTTAACGTTTGTATATAGTTGCAGTGAATTAGAATTTTTGCTTGGGGGGAAAAATATGACGTAAAGTAGTATTTTTAAGTGTGTGGGTTTTAATCTGAATATCTTGGTTCTGCAGTAGAGCGTGAGCCCTACTCGCCGTCTAGTCACCACCAAGGACTACAGATGAAGCCCCTGAAGCCGGAACTGGCCAATGAGAAGCCCTGTGAAGACACCATGACCTCTGAGATCATGGCACCACCAACCATCGACAACAAGAAGTGAGTGCAGCCGCATCGCCCCCTCTTCTCACAGCCCCAGTCATCTCTGATGCAGTGCGACTCCACTGACTCCATGTGGACTGTGACCCTGCTCAGATGGGCTGCAGATACCGTTTCTATCCCATCACGTTTGCTACGGGCTACTAGCCAGTCCGGCTTCAGACATTCAATTCTCTCAGATTTCCTAGTTAGATGAGGGGGTGGGATCGCAAAATGCACAACCATCTTCATCAGTAGCTGCAGCTTAGTGCTTCCTGCATCTTGCGATGTTGTTGACACTAGAGGTATTTGCCACAGAAGAGCCAAATTGCCCAGGACATGCCTGTACCTGTCCACCGCCTACTGACGAGAGATTGTTGCTACTAGAGGCCGACCTGCCGCCCCCCAGAGATGCCAGAAACTCTTTGTCTTATCAGAAGACTAAAAAAGACATTTAAATATGACATATTGAGTATTGAGACATGTAAAAATACAGTGCAAATGGGCAATGAAATTTAATGAAGAGGAATGTTCAGTAAAAGGCTGTCATCTCTATATCTCTATATCATCTCTCTGTTTGTGGCCAGTCGGGGGTGTAGTTTGAGTTTTGGGACACACCTCTCCTGGTAGGGGAGGGGGGTATTCTGGGGTTGTCCCAAAATCTTTGCTGCCTGCCAGTTACAATCTGCAAACCACCTTGTATCTCCATTGCTGTGCTGTTAGACAAACACAACTGCCATCTAGTGTCTGATTTTGAAATACCCCCGTCCACTGTAGATTCCCCAGGGTGCGCAGTCCCTTCCCATTCACTAATAGCACCAAGACTCCCACAATCCACGAGGAATCCGCCGGAAAGAAGAAACGTCACCGCTGTGACTACGAGGGCTGCGGCAAGGTCTACACCAAGAGTTCTCATCTGAAGGCCCACCGGCGGACTCACACTGGTCAGTGACACCAGAGCGATCGTGACATGACATGGAGTTTGGGAATGGTAGTGTTACAGGAAGTGTGTGTGGGGACTGTCAGGGAATGGGAGGTGAAGGCATCAGCAAACAGAAATTATGCAGTTTATGCAGTGAACAAGTGAGAAGAGGCGGAATGGCAATCAGCTAATCCTCGGACCCGCCCCCACCCCAGCTTCCTCGTCACTGTGAACGTTTCCTCACGAACTCTCTGTCCCGCAGGTGAGAAACCCTACCGTTGCTTGTGGGAAGGCTGCATCTGGAAGTTTGCCCGTTCGGATGAGCTGACCCGGCACATGCGGAAGCACACCGGCGACAAGCCCTTCCAGTGCCCCGACTGCGAGCGCAGTTTCTCCCGCTCCGACCACCTGGCGCTGCACAAGAAGCGCCACCTGCTGGTGTGAGCCCACCACTGCAGGCCCCGCCTCGAATTTCGCCAGCGAGCATGAACGCTGCATCCGCTCTGAATTAACTGAACAAATTGCGTCGATGCAGTGCCAAACACTCCTGCGGTGACATGGGCCTGGAATAACTGCAGAGCTTGGCTGGTAGTCTGGTCCTCTTCTGGTATCAGCCGACATACACAGCAAACTGAAAGTTATAGGTTTGAGTCCTAGACGGAGGCCTGCTATAGTGCCTTTTAGCAAGGTACTGAACCTCTCCTGCCTCATTGCCAAGATACCATACTGGACCAACACTGGGGAGGAAAAAATCTTTGCTGCACTTGTACGGTATTTACTAATTTTTTAATCTTGGACCCATAAAATGTGAATTTTTTTTTTTTACCATTGTATGTGAATGTGTTTTTCTTTCAGGGTTTTTTCAACATGGTTTGGTAAATAATGTTAATAACATGAAATACTTTCAGGGTCATTAATTTTTCCTGCTGTTTAAGCCACTTGCGTTTAGCATAAATACACGCTCGTAGGAGTTTTACTTATACAAGAGAAATTTTCTGAGAGCAGAATGAAAAATGATTGGTTCAGAGAGATAACCAATCAAATTGTAAATATCTAGTTCATAGGTTCCGCCTACTTTAGTTGCTTGGAGCCACGTTCTCTACAATCTGATTGGTTATGTCTTTGAACCAATAGTTTTTCTTTCTGCCTTCAGAAAGAAGTAAAACTCCCGCACGTTAAATACATGGCAAGGGAATACTTGCTAGTTTTATCACACAACCTCATAATCTGATATGCCCACTATTCCGTTTTACTGGTCTTAAGCCTGTTTACAAACTCTCACACATATAGGTGCTTTTGTTTCCTATTTACGCTCACTGGGAGCTCTGGCTCCATGCATAGAGAGTGAACATGTCCGTTACACGTCAAGTGCGACGACAGGGACACAGTTGGCAGTTAAGTGCAATTAAGTGACTCAAAATCGGTTTGAACAATATTCCTCTTTGATTCTTTAACAAACATGCCTGTAATGATAATAAAAGTGCAACAGAGGCTCTATGACCAATTTATGAATTTGATTAGTAGTTGATGATGTGCCAGTGAAGAGGGTTAGAATCTGAGATTCTGCAATGGGTGGAAGACGGACGAATGTAAAAAATATGGAAATTAGTGGGAGAACATTTTAAAACGAATTTGAGGAAGCACTTCTTCACACAGCATGTAGTTAGAGTATGGAATAGTCTTCCTGCTAGTATAGTGCCAGCTAAAACCCAGGGTTCCTATAAATCAGAGCTAGATAAGATTTTAATAACTCTGAGTTAAGTTCTCCCCAATCGAGCTGGATGGGCCGAATGGGCTCCTCTCGTTTTGTAAATTTCTTATGTTCTTATGGTTGGCCCAGTACTTAGTCCATCAGTAAATCCTAGACCATTAGTCCGGACCTTAACCGAGAATTATACACTCTGTGGAATATGTATCCTGTTAACTAGGCTGTTATCATGTGTCATGCCCCGCTCGTCCGCTCCTCTCGTGTTCCACGCCCCCTGATTACCCACGTGTGATTCCCTGATTTGTCTCCAGCTTTGTCTAGTTAGTTTGCTCCGTCTTGTCTATTTAAGTCCTGGTCTTGCCTGTTTCCCTTGTCTGTCATTGTGGTTAGGTGGATGTTCGTCCGTGCTGTCTGTTCCCGGCTCCCCGTAGCCTTATTAAAACCCCGTTATCCCGATTTCGCCTCTCTGCCTGATCCTTTGGCCACCTGCCCGCACGATCGCCGGTTTGCCCACCCGTGATCGTGACAAAGAGTAAGAATACCCAGATTTACGTGAAATAATAACTCTCAGAATAGAAGAGAAATGATGGTATTGGGAAGGTGATGATGTTATTGCAGTTGTTAGAGATAGATTATGCAGTTTGCTAAATAATTTAGCAATCACAGAACATCTCTGAACTATATTCGACATGCTTTGGGAAGGTTTCAAGGGGGATTTTTTTCTTCATCACAGTAAAAAGTACAATGAAATGAAAAGCACACACACAGAGATGAGACATCATTAAGGAATCTGTAGGATAAACTGCTTTGATTCTGTACTGACACCGTCGACTGACTCCTGTGTTCTGACCATTTTGGCAGTTTTTTTGCACTTGGTGCCCGTCTTGCTCTGGGTCGGTTTTGAACTTGATTTATGTTTTTGAAGCTGATTCTTGGATGATGTCTTGGTGCTTCTCATTAAACCTGCTTGCTCTTCACTTGGATCTCAAAATTCTTCTATAACAATCTGACAGTCAAATTATAGCCTCATTCTAGAAAAGATGAGAAATCATTTGCTTAAGCAAAACTTTCGGGATGTAAGGAGCATAAGTGCAGAGAATAGTTGATAAAACTGATTAAATTTTATGGACCTGCAAGCATTCCCAACAATTTTCAGATAAATATATATATTTTTTGTAATCAAATATATGCTGAACAATCTTCAGGTATAGTGTCTGTGTACTGTGTAGTAAAATCCTAAAACTTACATTTCTAGCTGGATTATTATTTAAATTTTTTGTCATATTTGAGTTGCAAGCAAAGTCAAATTTTTCATTTCATGCAATTTTTGACTTTGCGGTGTATTTTTGGCACAAGCCGCCCTCCCCTGACTGCCTGAGGTGGCACTTGTGGTCTTCAGTGATGCCCTCAGGCTAGATGTTGGCCAAAGTGTGAAGTGGCAATTTTGGATCCCACACCTTACTATCCTCAGGGATATCCTTACTACAGACAGGCCAATACTCTGCCTACCTTTCATTGAAGCTATAAAATGTTTTGTCCTGTTGTCTCAATGAACATAAACATACCGTAAACATTTTAAGAATGTAGAAAGACTGCAGACACAATGGCTCGGTGAGCAGCAGAGGCTGAAATTTCAGGTGCAGAAAGTAAAAATCTAGACCAAGATTTTGTTTTAACCAGCCAGTTGAGCATAAAGAGTCACAGTCATAGAGACTCAACTGGTTAGTTGAAACAAAATCTTGGTCTGGATTTTTACTTTGTGAACCTGACATTTCCACCTCTAGTGAGCAGTGACCTGCTACCTCACACCTCTATATTACTGTCTGTGTTTCCCTTTGCCTCGGTATGTGTGGAGTTTTCATGTTCTCTCTATGTTGACGTGGGGTTCCGCTGGGCTATCCAGTTTCCTGTGGCAGGCAAAGACTAGTTTAAGTGTATTGGTGTTTCTAAGATTACCCAGTGTGTGTGAGTTTGTGTGTGACCTGAGATGGACTGGAATCTTGCCCAGTGGGTCACCTGTATTATACACGATGCATTCTGGGTTATGCTCCAGGCTCACAATGACTATGCACTGGATATATATTTCTGGGTGATACACTGGATTTACTGGATATGTATTTCTGATACTACCAAAGATTCCAGTTTCATGGCAGATTCACATAAAAAGTGGATGTTGTCATTTTTAAGGGGTAGCACAGCTTACAGGTGTGGCCAAAAGTTTTGAGAATGACACAAATATTAATTTTCACAAAGTCTGTGTCACGCCTCCCGGACGTGGTTAATCGAGGAGCAGCCAGGTAGGCTCTGCACAGGAGCGCTATATAAGCAGAGAGTGCGCGATCTCTCATTGCGAAGTATTTGCCTATGTCCCATAGCAATACCAAGCGTTTTCTTGTCTCGTACCATCCCCTGATTCCTTGCCTGGTCCGTCTGCCTTTTTTGTGTTCCTCACCCTTTCTGCTTTCCTTCCTCAGACCCAATCCCACTCCTGAGTCTCCTGTCCTGCCTGCCCTGCTTGTCCCTGGACTTCGCATCTCTCCTTCCTTGTGTCTCTATGTCCCGTGCCTGTTTGTAGGACTGACCACCCCGGCTATCGACCCCAGCTATCGCCCATGACCACGATTCACCTCTCGCCCCTTCAAACTGCTTGGTCGATCTAATAAAGATCGTTCTGTCCTGCAATTCTGGGTCCGTGCTTCCCTTTGGGGGATCGTCTGACAGTCTGCTGCCTCAGTTTTTATGACGACAATTTGCATATACTCCAGAATGTTATGAAAAGTGACCAGATGAATTGCAATTAATTGCAAAGTCCCTCTTTGCCATGAAAATGAACTTAATCCCAAAAATCCCATTTCCACTGCACTTCAGCCCTGGCACAAAAGGACCTGCTGACATCATTTCAGTGATTCTCCCATTAACACAGGTGAGAGTGTTGATGAGGACAAGGCTGGAGATCACTCTGTCATGCTGATTGAGTTAGAATAGCAGACTGGATGCTTTAAAAGGAGGGTGGTGCTTGAAATCAATGTTCTTCCTCTGTTAACCATGGTTACCTGCAAGGAAACATGTGCAGTCATCATTGCTTTGCACAAAAGGGCTTCACATGCAGGGATGTTGCTGCTAGTAAGACCTAAATCAACCATTTATTGGATAATCAAGAACATGAAGGAGAGAGGTTCAATTGTTGTAAAGAAGGCTTCAGGGCACCCAAGGAAGTCCAGCAAGCGCCAGGACTGTCTCCTAAAGTTGATTAAGCTGTGGGATCGGGGCACCACCAGTGCAGAGCTTGCTCATTAGTGGCAGCAGGCAGGTGTGAGTGCATCTCCATGCACAGTGAGGCGAAAACTTTTGGAGGATGGCCTGGTGTCAAGAAAGGCAGCAAAGAAGCCACTTCGCTCCATGAAAAACATCAAGAACAGACTGATATTCTGCAAAAGATAAAGTGTTACCATCAGTCCTGTGTCATGCCAGCAGTAAACCATCCTGAGACCATTTATGTGGGGTTGCTTCTCAGCGTAGGGAGTGGGCCCACTCACATCCTCTGAGAGCAACTTCTCCCAGCTACCCAAGAATAGTTTGGTGACAAAGAATGACTTTCCAGCGTGATGGAGCAGCATGCCATAAGGCAACAGTGATAAGTGGCTCGGGGAATAAAACATCAACATTTTAGGCCCATGGTCCGGCAACTCCACAAATTCTGATAAACTGCAAGCATTGATTATGCAAGAACGGGCTGCCATCAGTCAGGATTTGGCCCAGAAATTGATTGACAGCAGCCAGGGTGAATTGCAGAGGTCTTGAAAAAGAAGGGCTAACACTGCAAATATTGAATCTTTTCATAAATTTAATGTAATTGTCAATAAAAACCTTTGACATTTATGAAATAATTGTAATTATACTTCAGTATACCATAGAAACATTTGACAAAAAGATCTTTAAACAGTGAAGCACTAAACTTTGTGAAAACCAATACTTCGTTCTCAACTTTTGCCCATGGCTGCACGGTACAAACTTTGATTAGCAGGCAGATTTAGAATGAACACTATAATGAAAGAAACCCTTCACTTTCTTTTTAATTACATCTGATATTAAGTGTGTCTGAAACATGCATATTTGCATATGCATCCATTACTTAATCACAGACAGACACCGTCACTATAAATCTCATCTTAAGGGCACATAGACAGCATAATACCTTTATAATGAATACCATCTGACAATTCAGAATCCTCAGCCTGGCCTGCTTAGTCTTAAAACAGAATTCTTTATTGCAGCACTAAGCCTTGACCCTAAAGAGATTTAAACATGAATTGCGTTATTTGTGTGTCTGATGTACATGTATGTGATGTGCAGAGTCCATTAATTATTAAGTTTTTAGAAGCACAAGTCATATAAAAACTATACTTTTATCAGTAGCCCAGGTGAATTCAATTTACTCTCATTGTATCACTATAACATTCTCCAGATTGTCACAGTCTCATGGTCACACCGCCAAATCTTCACATATTTCATTAGTTGTTTGCTTCAAATCCCCACTGAGCGAAGACTATTGCTAGTCTTTATCACCTTTGAAGCAGTGGGTGATGGAAGATAACTGCATGATCTTTATTTCTCTCAGAAATTCTCATATGGACCATAAACATGCTGATAGATACTGGAGCATTGCTTCGTTAAAGGTGTGCTGGTAAGATATGACTCGATTTCTGCTCTTCAGGAAAATGGGAATGTTATATTTCCTGGGGGGTGTGTGGCTCAGTCTGTTAAGATCTGAGCTGAAAAGTTCTCAATTGTATGGTGTTGTGGGTGAAATTGTATGGCAAATACACTATGTGGACAAAAGTATTGGGTCACGCATCTTAATCATTGAATTCAGGTGTTTCATTCAGACCCAAGGCCACAGATATATAAAATCAAACACCTTGTCACGTTGCCAGGTTTACAAACATCTGTGAAAGAATAGGGGAGCTCAGTGAATTCAAGCGTGGTTCTGTCATAGGATGCCACTTTTGCAATATGTCAGCCTGTGAAATTTCTTTCCTGCTAGATATTCCAGGATCATCTGTAAGTGATATTATTTCAAACTGGAAGTGCTTAAGATCAACAGATACTCAGCCAAGAAGTGACAGACCACGTAAAGTAATCGAGCAGAGTCATCCACTGCTGAGGCACATATTACGTAAAAATCGCCAACGCTCTGTTGACTCAACAACTGCAGAGTTCCAACCTTCCTTTGCCATTAACCCCAGAACAAAAACTGTGCACCGAGAGCTTCATGGAATGGACTATCATGGCCAAGCAGCTGCAACCAAGCCTTGCATCCCCAAGCACAATGGCAAGTGTCAAATGAAGTGTTGTAAAGCACACCACCACTGCACTCTGGAGCTGTGGAAACATGTTCTGTGCCATGACATATCACGCTTCTCTGATGGATGAATCTGGTTTTGGCAGATGCCAGGAGAACGTTACCTGCCTAACTGCATTGTGCCAAAAGTAAAGTTTAATGGAGGAGGGATAATGGTATGGGCCTGTATTTGGGAGTTGGACTAGGCCCCTTAGTTCCAGCAAAGGGAACTCTTAATGCTTCAGCATACCAAGACATTTCTGACAATTCCATACTTCCAACTTTATGGGAACAGTTGGGCGGGGGGGGGGGTTCTTTTTCTGTTCCAGTATGATTGTGCCCCAGTACCCAAAACAAGGTTCATAAGGACATGGTTGGGTGAGTTTGATGTGGAAAAACTCACACAGAGCCCTGACTTCAACCCCATCAAACACTTTTGGTATGAACTAGAATGGAGATTGTGAGCCAGGCCTTCATGTCCATCATCAGTGCCTGACCTCACAAATGCTCTTCTGGATGAATGCGGAAAAACTCCCACATACATACTCCAAAATCTTGTGGAAAGCCTCCCCAGAAGAGTGGCAGCTGTTATAGTAGCAAAGCGGGGACCAACTCTTTATGCTTTTAGATTTAGAATGAGATGGCAAAGAGGTTCCTGTAGGTGTAATAGCCAAGTGTCCCAATACTTTTGTCCATATAATGTATATTTCAAGGGGTGCCAATAATTGAGGCCCATGTATTTTTGTTGAAAATAATTATTTCTTGATGACGATTTTTTTTTTCTCTGATTAAATTAATTTCAATGAAAGGTTGGATTTTTTTCTCATCTTTTTCAGTGTGAAATGAAGTTATTTCATCGAAAGGTGGTATGTAAAATTCTGTCTTTTTTTCTTGCTACATTTCAGAAATATCAAAATATTGCTGACAGGGGTCAATTTGAATGTTATACAGTAATACGTAGTAAAAACATATAGTAAAAGAAAAGCTTAAATGCCGGACCTGCTTGGCTAATTTTGTCACCAAGATTTCAAAATAGCACTTGTGTACCTAAAATACACTGTACAGTGGAACCTCTACCCACGAACAGTCCTGTTCACAAACAAATCGGGTCACGAACCAGATGTTTGAAAAATTTTTGTACTGGTTCGCGAACCATGTTTCAGGCTGCAGACACACAAACATCCCCCAGAAGCATCCCAAAGAACCACCCGAAACACGATGAAGTGTACATTATGCCCAAGAACGGTTGTGGAATGTATAAAAAAACTTGCAGATATACATCTTTACTATCCCTTCAGAGGTTGAATCAAGGAGGGAGGTGGAGCCACGGCAGGTGACGGCGCAGCTACAGCCAGCGAAGGCACAGGCGACTGACGAGGCGTCGGAGGTGGTACCGAGGACGGGCAATGACAGGCGGGGACCCGGCCAAGATCCACCGTGCTGGGGCGAAGGTGGAGGGGTCTGTCTCCTAGACGGGTCCACTGAGGCCATCAGGGAGATGCCTGAGGGGTGCCATTCCAGGTCCTCCTCTCCCTCCAGCAAAGGAGGAAGAGTTGTGACCTTAGGGTGAGCTGGAGTCTCTGAGACGGGTGGAGCAGGGACAGGAGGAGCGGGCGGAGCAAGGATGAGCAAGCGGAGGCGGCAGAGCAGTGGCCTCAGGCGGTGCAGCAGGCGGAGGCAGTGCCTCGGACGGTGCAGCAGGTGGAGCAGGGGCCTCAGGCAGCGGCGTAGGAATTGCCAACTCAGGACCAGCAGGGGGCGCGCAGGAACCATTGACTCAGGACCAGCAGGGGGCGCTGCAGGAACCGCCGACTCAGGACCAGCAGGGGGTGACGCGGGAGCCGGAGCCTTGCTGGGTGGAGCGGCAGCTGCCAGTACAAGCAGGTCGGGATCAAGCAAGACAGGTGGAACAGGCAGGACAGGCACGTCAGGCGTCGTCGGGACAGGCACGTCAAGCGCCGGCAGGACAGGTAAGTCAGGCGGTGGCAGGACCGGCACGTCAGGCGCCGGCGGGACAGGGGCTAGAAAAGCAAGGGTTGTCCCTTTAATAGCATCTCATGTGGCTCTGGCCCCCCTATTAGCCAGGCGCACAGCTAATTAACCAAACCAAATAAAAGTCCTTTAGCATTTTTAGTTTCTTGATTGCAGTCACAGATTTTTATAAAACTGAAAATCCCCTTATGGAGACCGAAAAAATAATCCCCACAACATAAAGATAACAGGTACAACACATTGTAGGGACATTTGGTCCCCAAAATGTACAGTGGAGATCGAAAGTTTGGGAACCCCTGATAATTTTCATGCTTTTCCTTTATGAATCACTGGTTGTTTGGATCAGCAATTTCAGTTA
>JAODJX010000015.1:18496596-18509134 GCA_026776945.1 Isichthys henryi
CGCAGGAGCTGACGGAGGTAGGGGGGGCGGCTACTCGGGCCGCGCAGGAGCTGACAGAGGTAGGGGGGGCGGCTGCTCGGGCCGCGCAGGAGCTGACGGAGGCAGTGGAGGTGGCTGCTCGGGCACTGGAGCCACTGGAGGCAGCGGGGGCGGCTGCTTGGGCTGCGCAGGCGGCTGCTAGAGCTGCGCAGGCGGCAGGAGCGGAGGGAGCTCCTCAGGCCAGGCGGCTGTAGCAAGCAGCAGAGGCGGCTGCTCAGGCTGCGCAGTGGCCCAGTGTGTTCTCCGGACGGGGGAAGCTGCCCGGGGAGGCAGCTTAGCAGCGCTGGGGACTTCCGTGGTGATTGGGAAGCACTCCTGATCACCTTCAGGAAGAGAAACAGGGACGAGGGTGCACGTCCCCAGGGTTATCGTCGGGGCGATCGCCGGTCTCCTCTTCCTCCTCCTCCGGCGCACGGTGGTGGCGGGAGGCGGCGCTAAGTCCATAAAGGCGGACGGCGGGAGGATAGTCCTCGGTTCGCCCGGCACGACATACCGCTCCGTCCGGAGCTCGGCCACCCGCCGGAAGATTTCGCGCACTTCTTCCAGGGACAACCGATGCAGGATATCCCAGCTCCGGCTCACGAGGTCTCATGCTGGGGAATCCTCCCGGATGCCGGGCTGGGAAATCCAAAAGAGCACCTGGTCGATGTAGCTGAGGTAATCCTCCTCAGCTACGGAAGATGCATTTTCCTTACGGTCTGTCATTCTGTTACATGCGGGTTGCGATCGCGGGGTAAAACAGGGGATTCGCGGGCAGGAAACAGGCAAGGCAGGCAAGGTACGGGAAGAACAGGGATTTATTCTTTAAACAGGGTGCAGGAAACATCAGACACTGACTAACATCAATGACAGACACTGAACTGAGGCAAGACGGGGACTGAAATAGACAGGACAGATCAAAACAACAAGACACAGCTGGGTTCGATCGGGGAAGCACACGTGGATAATCAGGGGGGCGTGGCACACACGAGGATCGTACGAGTTGGGCGTGACACATGGCCTAATCGATCTTATTTTGCTAGCATTAGATTTCATTATTATCCAAATTAATGTCAGGGCGAGCATGTTTATATAGTGATGCTGTCAATCCTCAATGTCAACTAGAAGCTGAAGAAGAGAGCAGACACTAAAGACATTTACACTGGGTTATGTGAAACAGCCTTTGCTTTAGGATCTTTGGGTACACAGGGTTGGGTTTGAGAGAATTGGCAGGATGAACAGTACAGTACACAGTATGTTAAGTTGAAAGGAAAGCTATTGTTTGGCAGGGATGGGAAAGATTGCTGAGGTATGTGGGCCAGACTTGTAGAGATGTGTAGGTTGAGACTTCCTCCGAATGACTAGTGGGACACATCTATTCACATTGTGGCAGCAAGGGACAGGTGGAATTAATCAGGATGCCTAACCCAGGTCACATGGCACTGCCCCCTGTCAAGGAAGGTTCTCACAAAGTATTGTTTTGGTCTCCTGTGTTGGAAACTGAAATTCTGCTTGTTCAAAAAAATTTACACAGAAAGCATTACACCTTTCGGCTATAAATCAAGCTAATTTTAGCTATTTTGGTAATTGTGTTGATTTATAGATTAAAAGCTGACGTAGAGGAATGGTGAGGAATGGTGCAGTGGTTAGCACTGTCGCCTCACACCTCTGGGACCTGCATTCAGGTTTCTGCCATGGCTCCATGAGTGTGTGGAGCTCGCATGTTCTTCCTGCATCATCATGGGGTTTCCTCTAGGTACTCTTGTATCCCCCTCCGCAGTCCAAAAACAGGTGAGCTGCCCAGTTTGCCTTTAGGTGTGCATGTGTAACAGTAACTGGGATTTAGTATTGGTCAAAAGTTTGAGCATATGTGCCTAAAATCATCTATTATCTAAGCTTTAAACTGTAAACATGTCTCTGTTAACAGGAAGAGAAAGCGGCCTTTTGGACGTATGGGTCAGACTTTGGGTCCAATCACTATGATTCATGCAAGATGCAGAAAGGTGAGCACATGAGTCGAGAATGGAGTAGGTAATGTCATGGTCTGCATTGCTGGAGACTAAGCTGGTGATCTTTGAAAATTACATGGCGATTTTAGACAGCAAACAATCATCAAAGACTCCCAGGTTATACTATTCCATCAAGACTGTGACTGATTGACCATTTTTTTTTTCATTTTTCGGCAAGATAATGTCCCAGCTGAACATTGTGTAAGAACTTTCTGGCAAAGAAAGAAAGCAAAGCATAAAACACTGATGACCAGGCCTGCCCAGTCTCCAGACAGCAGTCCCATAGAACGTCTATGGGAAAACCTGGACGGAAGCAAAATTACCGACAGGTGCCCTGCACTGCATGGAACTGCATGAGCTTTGAAGACACATTCAATGAATCTCCTCATTAATCATGTTAACTGAAATACTCATGTTTGTGAAGCTGTAATCAAGACAATCTAACGACCTAGTTATAAGTTAATTCAACAAGGAAAACTGATGCTTTTAACATGAAAAAAAAATGCTTTTAACATGAAAAAGAGCTATTTTATTTAAAAATTAAATGGTTTGACTCAGAAGAAATAGATTTAATGTCATTTATAAATGCGTTGAAAAAACAGTAATTCAATGAAACTGACATTTGGAATCAAAGACGATCTCTAAGGAAGTTAAAATATTGAGTTTTAAAGCTCATTTCATTGTCCTTAGTAGACAAAGCCTTACCTTTGGGGGCCTCTTATGTGTCTTTCCAGTTAGTAACCTGCTAACTGTCATAATTATCATGCTATCGTGATTCTGCCTGCACTGAACAGTCAGGAATGAGCCTCCCATTTATACGTGATGTAAATGTCAGCAGTGGGTTAGTAGGTGGGTGGGAGAATTAATGAGGGAGGGCCAAGCTATGCTAAGCTGATCCTGCTTTCTGATTCACCTGTTGTCAGCTGAAGGTGCCGTGCGATTCCTGTGGGGGGGGAGACGGCATTTCTCTTCAGCGATGGCGAAGCGCCACACTGTCATGCCCCTATCATCCGCTCCTTCCCTGTGCCACACCCCCTCGTTAACCCCGTGTGGATTCCCTGTGCTTACCAGCTGTTTCCTGTTACTGTCATTAGTGCGATGTATTTAAGTCTGCGTTAGGTATGTTTTCCCCAGTCTGGTCATTGAAGTCTTCCGTCAGTCTTGTGCTTTGCCTTGCGTGTTTCTATAATAAATCCCACGTTCCCTGTTTCTTCGCCTCCCTGGTCGGCGTGCACGACACACACTTTGTCTTGCTCCCAAAAACACTCGCCTCACGACGGATCCTGCCTCGTCATCCGCAGGGAGCCGTTTGCTTAAATGCGGCGCAGAGCCGGAGGTGAAGGTGGGCAGCCGATTTGATGGTAGGCAGCAGGGAAGCATGACGATATCTTTGAGGAAGGAGCATCTTTACTTGCAGTCTATTACCCTCCCGCTGCTCATAGCAAACCCGGGTGGATGAATGCTGGGAGAACAGCAGCACTGTGAGAAGGTTTCAACTGACGGCCCCTTAAACAGATGAACTATGCAGCAGGACCATGCCAACAGCACTGTGGTTCTGCGATGGATGGCAGCTGGACTCTACAACCCCCTATTGCAATACCAGCACAGACAGCACTCAAAATCCGGCCAGCTAAACATACCAATTGTGGCTGTTTTCCGAAAGGCTGTATTTTGCTGCTTAACACTTGTGGTGGAGTTCAATCAGCGAGTCACTCCTGCTAAATATTAAACGGTCTTCATTTTCCATTTCCTCAGCGTACCCATTTACAGGCGGCTGCTAGAAATGCTAGCTGGGAAGGCTGAAATGTCGCTGGTGTGCACGAGCCACACTGGACGGCCCTCTGGATTTCTAACACAGCGTGCTGCAGATGACACCGTGCAGGAGAGCTATTACAGAGTTACGGAGCTCCCCGCGGCCCCTGCTACCGGCACCCGAAAACCAGCCAGGTACCTGACATGCTCCTATGAGATCCGGAACGACGGAGGTACTCCGGCTATCTGTGCAGCCCCCCCACCTCCCCCGGTGGTGCAACAAAGTCAGTTACTCTCTGTTGCAGTAGAATTTCATGTTACAATTGACAGTGACATCACTGAGGCTCATACCTCAGATGCAAGACACTCTGCCTCCAGTATGGATTCTGGAAACTTTTATTTCTGTGAAAGTGATTTAAGTTAATAAAGATGGTGTATCGTTATTTGGTTTCTTTTGATGTTATAGTGGTGATTTAAATGCCAGAAAAGAAATTTCCAGCCACTCCATGTTTTGCACAGAAACCTTGTACAAACAGTGTTATTGTTCTATAAAGGGAGCTATGGGGGGGGGGGGGGATGTGATTAACTGCCTCCATCATTTCTGTTTAGTTGTCAATAACATAAATGTAATCACCTGTTTAGTCTCACATCATTGACCAGATCTGTTTCACTGAAATTAATCTTATTTTACTGTAAGTACAAGCAGCAGACCTGGCCTTTAATCACTTTGAGAATTCAAAAGCAAGGTCAACAAAATTCTGTGGTTATGCAGCAGCAGAACACAAGGAATCAAAAGCCGAACAACGGCTTATTTAGAGAAGCTAACCTCATTCTTCCTCGGTAACCGATGTATGCTACTCATGAAAATTACAGAGAAAGTGAGAATCTGCTGACTTCATTCTAGCTCATAAATGCTTGACTACTGGCACTTGTGTTACAAAGCTAATGAAGCAAAAAATATGTCAAATTAATACTAGGACAAAGTACAGAGACTTGCTTTGAAGGGTAAAATATCCCCTAGACTTTCTCGTTTTGCCTGAGTCACTTATTGAAACACGTCTCTCTCTTCTAAAATCATTTTTCTACAAGTTATCCACATTCTCTGCTCTAAAATACCTTTGCAGTCTCTCACAAGCATCTCATATGAAAATTTTTTAGCAGTAAAACAGTAGGTGTCTGTGTCAGAAATGGGCTGATATAATGCAGTTCCTATTTTTACCTCAGTTTAACTATCAGACAGCGTTCTTTTTCATGTTTGAGTCTGTAAGACTTGCCCCAGGCATGAAGATGAACACAGTCACGTGCTGGGATGGGAGAAAGAAAAGACTGGGGACTTTATTTGTGTGCGGGGGTTGAGATGAGTTTAATAAGACAGTGGGAAGGACTGGGGATAAAGGTTTTCGTTGATATGTACAGCAGCCATTTTGAATTTAACACAAGGAGAAACACACAGATTTGGGTTCATGGTCTCTTGGGCAACAGGTGCTATTCTGAGGACGAGAGGAAAAGCAGCCAGTTTCTGTATAATGTAATAAGGCACGTTCACTCCCCCCACCCCTTCCCACACCCCATAATGTCTTATATGTATTTCACCCGTCACTGGGAGCCAGCATGTTATCCTCTTCATTAAAGCGCTTGGGATTAAAACAAAAGAAGAAGTTCCTGAGAGGGAGCCTGTATCTTTATAATGAGTGTGGTCCTTTTAGTTCCACCACCCCAAGAACCCAGCCAGCCGCATTCTTTTCCTGCTTTTCCAGTCGCTGTTTAGATCCACCTGGCATGAAAGCGAGGCCCTCTTATCTCCACGGGCCACTGAGCTGTGATGGATTCTTTAATTGAGATCCATGCACAGTTTTCCCCTCGAGGGATGCAGCCGTTGCAATATTTAAGCGTGAGCCAGTGGTGCAGAAAGACAGATCTCTGCAACTTTCCCTCATGTCCAGATCCAAGAACACAAGTTTGCTTTGAGAGCGGAAACGCCCCCTTTCCTCTAAACTTGGACGGACACCCTAACAGTCTGCATGGCATCCAGTTACTCTCTACTTCTCTGGGAGCTCCACAGACAGCCTCCAATGTAAGTCTTCACTTCTCAGCTGCCATTGACTGAAGAAAACAAAAGTGATATATGCATTCATTAGCCTGTATTTAATACTTATTTATCAATACCTATGAATAATGGATAACATTAGTGAGATTCAGTATTAATCTCCAGCGCTCTTACAGCCTTATACAAGACAATAGCAGACTGATAGATATGTAAGAACTGATTAGGGAGGGTATTAAAACTGTACATGCAAGGGGTCCGTCAGGAGGGCAGATAGAGGATATAGCCTCAGATATTAAATCTCAAAGGAGCTGTTTTGAAGGAGTCCTTCATGGTCTGTATCAATTAATATGACTAATAGAATAATTAAATTACAGCACTACTAATATTTATGAATATCTATGTTTTATATTGCCCTGCTTTTTTCTGGGGCTTTTAAATAGACCTGCAGGACCCTTGTTATTAACAAACTGCCCGCCATCTGCTTGGACTAATCACGTGACTATATTTTCTTGTCAGTTCAGAGATCTGAGCGCTTTATCTGGTCATTAAATCACAGAAAACCTGGTCGATGGGCCACAAATTGCTCTCTTCTTAGTAATTGGGTGGTGGAGCTGTGATATAGTGCTCCCCGTTCCTCTTTAAGTGCCCCTTAATTTGCATGAGGATATTTGAAAATGTATTTTAATGTGCTTGTAATAAGCCGAATTTTGCTGCCGATGTCCGTTATGGGAAATTGAATGCTGGTGATCAGTGACGACGAGGGACAGACTTAGCATTGCTGATCTGTACGGTGTAAAATACACCCATATGAAAGACTCCTCCAAAAAGCATAAAATTTATATGCGAATTACGTTATGCAGAAATGGACACAAATAACCATATGCAGCCTGTAGCATATACTGACTACACAACATCATTGTCTTTTACCTGCGTCACAGTGTCCATATACTCAAATGACAGAGACCGCAATGACACAGGAAATAAAGGAAAATAGCTGTAATAATGAACTGTGAGAGTACATTTTACTATCAAAGTTTTGCTCCTTGGCATTAATCATACTTCCTGTATTGGAAAACTATGCAGAGCAAATGTTTTTCTACTAAGAGGCAAAGGCTTTGGCGTCACTGTCACATTAGTAGGAAAAAACGACTCCCTCGACACAAAACCCCATCCTGTCATATCCTCCGTCATTCCATTTCAGACTTACAGTGATATGTGGACAGGACTGGGCTATAGCTCCTACTATGGACAGCATAAAGACTCCTTTGAATTGTATTTATTTTCATCAGGCTTTGCCCTAAGCCACCCTTCCTCCTACGAATGAGGACCCCACATTGTCTGGGGCTGTGCCCTCTGCCCTCTCTGGAGGCCCAGTGTGTGTCCCCCCCTCCCCCCCAGGCTGTACCGGTCCCCCCTTATAGGAACAGGAAGTCCGTGTTCTGTAATCACACTGTGGGTGGAATGCAAAATGCCGGAGGCACGGAGATCCTGCCACATGTGCTTCGGGACACTGCTTTTTTTGTCTTTCAGGTGGGGGCTGAAATTAAATTGTATTCATATGCATAGTGATAGTCAGGAGCCACAAAAATAAAATAATGGCATTTCTTCTGTGAAAACATTTCAATTTTTTATATTTTATCTGTAGTGTGGTCTGTCGACTTTTCATTCATCATGTATTTAAAATTCATAGTTTCCATTTAATTCCTTCAATCTTTTATTTTTTAAACAAAACAGGATTCTCCTGTATTTATAGTATTCTAGTTTCCTAATTCTTAATTACACACTGAGCCAAATTAAGGTCAATATATTTGAAACCAGAAGCGTATACTAAATGGCATTTTAAAGCATGGCTATCAGGAGGAAATGCTAAGAACTGGATCTAGAAATGGATGGAGGTTTGCGTGTCAGATGATGCTATAACTCCCCCACATAGTGGATTGGCTGGAGGCTGGGGGCTTCCGTCCAAGACAGGAAGTCACATCTACAGCGGCGTTGCGGGCAAATAAATGATGAAGCCGAGGTTCTGCTGGGCCAGACGCTATTCAAAGGATTATTTTGGTCACACAGTCCACACTTTTCACTAGATGAAGGCTGATACAGGAAGAACACGAAGGATTGCTCCTCATTTCCATAGGCTGGCTAGCTAGGCTTTTAACGTTTGCGTGCGTATTGGTCATGGAGTGAAGTACTGACCCGCTTATAGAAAAGAAGGAAGTGGAAGGAAATAGAATAATGAGTAGCAGCCCTTAGAATGAAATCATTCCTATTTATGAGATGGTTGAATTTATTCTATTTCAGACAGTGAATAAGAAAACGCAGAACTGGGGATAAAAGTTTTCATGGATCAGCCTACAATACATAATAATGCCATCAAGAGTGGGAATCACCTCACCATTCACATGCCCAATAAATTGATAATTCTTTCATTTTTTTATGTCACTTGGGAAAATATCCAAATCCTTAGATACTCATTTCATCACCAATTATGTTGCTTAATATAACACTACCCCCCCCCCTCAACTTTATTGCTCATTAGCAGCAATGATTAAATACAGCTAATGAGAGCCAGACATGCTAGCTGTTTACTATAGAGCCGACTAAAGGCAATTGCAATGTGAATTTGTCAGATGTATAATACTGAAGTATATTTTTCTGATTCCTTTAGAGGCAATATGTGGCTCAGTGGGCTAAGCCTCTAAGATCAGAGGGTCATTAGTTCAAGCCTGACCTTGGCATGACTATGGGCCCTTGAGCAAGGCAGAGATCACCAGCTGTCTGGGTGTTGTGACAGGTGACTGCCCTTCACACCCAAGCTTGCTCTCATGGAGTGGTGAAAAAAGAGGGAGATGAAAAGAGAATATCCCTTCCGAGATAAATACAAGTATCATTACCACTTTACTTAAAGCTGTCATCTATAATGCATTATAGATACTATTATAATGCATTATAAATGTAAGTGTAAGAAATAATGAAGCATTTCTCCATCTTCTATTGGCAGTCAGAAGGCATTACAGTGTTAATTATAATACTTCATAAGCTTCAGTGATGCTCTCATCTATGATGTACTATAAATGCTTTCATAATGCATTATAATGGTATAAGAATTAACTATGCTTTTTACTGTATTATGAAGGTATCTGTGCATTATAGAGACCTTCATAAAACTTTCATAATGCAAAATAAACATGGCTGTAATGTGTCCGTTTTGATAAATATTTATAGCCATGTTCTTTATGAATGCATTATAATGTGTTATAATGTGTTATGAATGTGTTCATAGATTCTTATGGCCATGGCATTCATAGAAAGTGTTACCAAAGTATCTATTACTATTCAATCACTTGTGCTATTATGGTCTAATGATATTTTCTACGTACCTTAAATATTGCAGATTTAACTTGCATGCTAACATTTCAAGTTGCTCTTGTTGAGGACTACACTGAAGAACCTTAATGTCTAACAACTGCTGCTTGACAAGTAAATGTGGTACACTTAGCCTCACATAGCCCATAATAACAGCACATTTACATGTCAAACAGTAGTTGTTCCTCGAGGCTAAGTGTTCAGATAGCCCATAATAAAAGATTTTTAAAGGAATGGGTCAAAACTGCTCATTCTGTACAGATCAGGGTGAAATCATTGACGCAGTATCAGCTACTCTACCATTGAACTAGCAGTAGGACCATGGAGGTAAATAATGATGGGGGGGCAATGGAACCCCTAGTTGGGATATGAATTTTTTGCTGTCTTGGTATGTCACTTACCCTTAAAATTCATGTAAAACAGCCATTTGACAACTTTGCTGCAAAAAGAATCTCTGCGAGGAGGGGGTGCCCCTGGGCACCCCTAAAAGCGTACAGACATCAGCCCTCACAGTGTTCCACCCAAAGTTACGCCCTTGAGTAGGGCAAAGAATTTTTGGAGATTCACAGATGCTGATGTATCCATACACTGCAGGTGTGAAAATAACGATCAGCCTTGATCATAATGGTTCACTTTCTTTCTTCTACTTCTGATTGAACTGCTTAAAGGTTTAAAAGTTGAAATGGCAGTCAGTAGGCTTTTCTTTTTATTTATAATAAGGTCAAATTCAATGTGTGGCCTTATAAATATGGCTGCGCTTCAACTACAGAGGTAAATATAATTAGAAACCATCCCACACATCCCTCTGTGACATCACAGCTGTATTCCACTTTCTACACACTCACACACACGTATAATAAAAATAAATCCTCTCATCAGGGGTGAATGTCTGGATATGATGCACACTGCTGGAAATTCGTCCTCTGTGCTTGAAACAAAGTGAAAATGCCAGAAACGATTGAAAGTTTCCCATTGCATATTTCACTTACATTAAAATGTGGAGATATCCTTTTGGAAACAGCCGGACAGGCTGTATAGAATAGGGGGTCTGTCACAGCTTGAGCCATCGTTTGAGGTTTCTGTTAACAATGAGTATTATTATCATTATTATTATTATTATTATTATTATTATTATTATTATTATTATTATTATTATTATCATCCGTAGGATGGGTGGATGGATGGATGGATGGATGGATGGATGCTGCAAAATCTGACAAGGCACACTATTAACCCCAGATGCAAAGTGATGTAGTTTGAAAGGCTCAGTTGTTTCAAACGCTTTTAAAATAATGCATATTTTAATAGTGTTTCCCTATCACTGAATGTGGTGCAGCATGTGGGCGCACCATCCAGTTATAATAACAGGTTAGCAAAGAGTTAGCGCCCTCTGGTGGCTACTTAAGCAAGGGGCGTGTCACCATCCACATAAGCAGCTGCCACTCACAATGCCACCCCACAACTAGCTAGACACTGTGCTGCACAAAACACTCTTACCATCCCTCAGCTTCCTGTGACTGGACACGTCTACCAGACAACCTAAAACCCGTCCATCCAGTCATTGGTCTAGACCTTTTTTCCAGTCCAAGGTTGCCTAGAGTCTACCTCAGAGGTACGAGTCCTACAAGGTTTACACTCAAACACACAATCACACATGACGACCAATTTTTAGAGAATGCGATTCAATTAACTACATGTTTTTGGGCTTTGAGACTCCAAGCCAGAGCTGGTGGGGGACGACGGGGGGTAAAAACACAGCTGACCTGCAATGGTCACATGTTTATGTTTAATTGCATTGTCAAAGCATTCATCATAGCGACTGGAATCCCACACAGATAGGAGGTGATGCAGATTTACATATGCTCTTCTCATAAGATCCTCTCTCATTCATGTTACAACATTTAAAGGGGAATCCCACTCAGATAGGAGATGATGCAGATTTACATATGCTGTTCTCATAAGATCCCCTCTCATTCATGTTACAACATTTAAAGGGGAATACCACTCAGGAATGATACAATTATCCGACAAAAATACTGTGAAAGACTGCCCCCTAAACTCGTGAAAAAATGATCGCGAGGCGAATTAAAATTTGCACTAAAAATGCATACATTGAAAAATATAATTTATTTGCAAATTGTAGTTATATTTTGCATCACTCATCAACACCTACTACATATATTTGACTTATTGTATTATAATTACTGTTTATCTACTTTTTAATGGAACAGTTGCAGGCTATTACAATTGGAAGGCCTAGTTCCTCATTCTCTCTTGGCTATCAGGACTGTGATGCAGATTCTGCTGAAACGTGTATTGCCATTTTAGGGCTAACTGCTCTGTTCACCAGCAAACAGAAAATTAAAAATGCTCATTTTACTATCTACAATAGCGAGACATGCTTGTTGATGTTCCGACAGCTGTGAGCGTGATGCAAACTGCATGAAATGAGTGAATCTCTCCCCTTATTTCCCCAGACAGTTGCTGCAGGCTGACAGGGTGCTCTAGTATGTTCATGCGTGTAAATTACATGAGACGTATGGAGCAGGAATGAGAAACCTGTACAAGGGCGGCATCTCCAGCAACATGAGCCCCATAGAAAGGGAAGTGACACAGATCTCAGATCAGCTGGGAACATGTACCAGGACAGAGCTGCTCATTCCCGCTCCTGGAGATCTGCTGCTCTGCAGAGCGTAGGTACAGTCCAAATTTAACACACCTGATATAGATCATCAGGCCTTCAGTAGCATCTCAGTATTAGAACTAGCTACGCTGATGCGAAGATCTGCAGCCTGGTAGATCTCCAGAAACAGGGATGAGCAGCCTAGCTCTAGGATATAGGGGAACTAGAGATTAAACACAGTACAGAGACAAAAACATTTGTCTTTCTAGGAGGTCAATCCTTTCATTCATTCAGCAATTATCTCTCCTGCCATTTGAATGGATGCTGACGTTTAATTATTAGGGCAGGAGTCAATTTAATCATAGACTGTCAGGCAGAGGACATTGCCATTCTGTGAAGATTACCTGTTTGGGAACAGTAGTTACACCCAGTTTGAGATAAACACATAACATATTCAGTTATAGCACAATTAATCCCTTTAAATTAAGGTCTCCATATCTATGATTCTAAATTCAAATTAATAAAGATGATGCTGACAATGTAAATTGCTTAAATTTACAGGTGGTCATATATAACAATATATAGGCTCAATTTATAAAGCAATTGCCTGAAGTTCTTAATTCATGTTATTTAATATCATCAATTGTGCCTGTCACGATCACGGCAGGAGCGTGCGGCGATCGTGCGGGTCAGCGGGTAGGGAGCAGGCAAACAGGCAGAGATCGG
>JAODJX010000015.1:18512294-18524969 GCA_026776945.1 Isichthys henryi
GCAAACTCCACACACATGTGACCCAGGCGGGGATTCGAACCCGGGTCCCAGAGGTGTGAGGCAACAGTGCTAACCACCGCACCACCATGCCACCCCTTTATTATTATTATTATTATTATTATTGTTGTTGTTGTTGTTGTTGTTGTTGTTGTTGTTGTTGTTGTTGTTGTTGATAGTGTTGTTGTTGTTATTGTTGTTGTTGTTGTAGTTATTATAAAAACACATTCCATGGCTATTTGTACATTTTAATAGGAATAACTGCAATGGTGAAAAGATAAACTGCATTTTCATTCTATTCAAATCTATTATTAGTTTCAAATAAAAGCAACATAATTGATTTAACACACAGCATATGATGAGTATTGCTATGTTCTGAATTAAATCAACATTATTTGATGAGAAAAGAAAGAGTAATAAATCAACCAAGAAATACTGAGAAGGTATGATGTACAAAAATCAAAGGACAGTAATGTAGCGCTGGACGGAGCGAGGCATCGCGAGGACGGCGCATGAAGGCGAGGAGGCTCGGAATCGCACAGGTTACTCTTTAATGTAGTCCTTAAAAGGACTGCACCCCAGCATCAATGACACGGAGAAAAAGAATGGCAGGGAAACATGGGGAAGTTACACTAAGAACAGCAAGGTACATCAACGGCGGGTAATTACACGATGGCTACGTCACGTCACGATCAAGCAAGGACCAAGTACAACCAGAGTAAGGGTACATGCGACAACCGAATGGCTGCTACAAATACTGTGATGATTTGAGGACAATTTTGATGCTTCGGCAGACATAAAATCACAGTTTACATGAACATGAAAAACTTTTAAAGATTATTTTCTTTGACTGCCTAAGACTTTTGCACAGCGCTGGATTTGTATCATTTTGAAATAGGACAAATAACTGCAGTTATATTCTTGGACTGTGAATGATGTTTAAAATTAATGGTTCTTCTAAAAAAAGAAGATAAAAACATAGAAATGGCTGCAGAGGGAACTTGGTTGGGGGGGGGGGGGGTCCTTCTCCTTGACCATGTGTAGAACATTCATGTTTCCTTCAGCTGAAGCAAAACATCTGTGTAGAGCTGGGTTTTATATACAGTTATTTTACGTGGTTAGCAGTCAGCAATACTGGGCTATGTAGTGGCCCCAGACAGAGAGCCTACTTTGTTGACCAACCTGGGATTTTGTAAGGATCTGGCTTAACAAAGCTACAACCCAGACTACAAGCATGTCTGAGTTTTCTTTGCTACATAAATGTTTTGTAGTGTCTTTTTTTTTTCTTCTGAGGTACCTACAAATCTGACTGAAAGACAGACTTAGCCTGTGGATCTTGTTGCATAACTTGGGGACTGCATGTATTAAAGGAGTGATTTTGTTTGTTATGTTTCATAGCAGAAGTTTCATTAATTAAAAACAATTGAAACGTATTTGTCTGCCTCAGATTCCTTCCTGTTGCTGCCTAAATAGTCTGTGATTTTTAACTTCTTTTATTTATTTATTTATTTTGGCTACACTCAGGAGGACATACGTGCATCATAATAAGACTGAAACCAGAAGACTGAAAAATTCATTTCAAAGGGAATTCAGCTGAAAAAAAGGGATGGGCTTTGGGAATTTATTTTAGAAATGCTTCATCGATATAGCTTCTAATATCCAGAAGAAAAAAAAAAAGTCTGATTAAACAAGCAAATCCCGTGAGAATCCCAATTTGCCCAATGGGCCAGCACCACAAAACAATCTCTCTCAATGCACCGCTCCTCTCCGGCGAATTAAAAACATCAAACACGATGTCAAGTCAGCATTCGCAGAGGCATGGAGGGAAATGGAAACGCTGAGATAAATTGTGGTGTGTTAAAAATCGATATGATAGGAGACCAACAGAAGTACAAATGAACAGGAAGTAGGGAAGAGGGTAGAATTCAGTGGCATAAACAATAACGGGTTACCACTCTGAAATCAACTTACTTTACCGAGAAAATTAGACCTTTATTGTTCGATTACGAAGTATGAACGCGGAGAGGAGGCAATGGGAACTTGGAATAGTTTTCAAGGAACAGTGTTTTCCAGGATCTTAGAGGGGAAAGAAGGTAGTAACTCAGTACACCAAGTTGTAAAACCTGGGAAATAAATATTCTGAACTGAAATATATGTGAAAATAATATGTATGAGGAGATAATGTGTCCTGAGTATTATGGATAAAGTTAAAGTGATTTCCTCCATCTCTGACCTCTTTATTGATGTCCCACAGCTTTCCGTGATGATTTATTGATGATTTATTACTTCCCTTTGGGTTCCTGCCTCCTTGTCATGGAAGCTCTCTATGCCTGGGGTGTTCTGCTGGAGCTGTTAACGCCCAAGAGCTCTGAGGGAAGTGTGCAGCTTCTAGCCCTGCTAACTGTCCTCTCACACCATCAGCAATCCGCCCATCAGTCCATACAACCGGCCACTTATCCTGCTCAGGGTTATTGCAAGTCACCTTTGAAAAAAAAAAAACATTTCCATGCTTATTTCCAATGAAATCATCCCTGCCTGTGAGTCTCTTGTACACCAGCTATCCCAATTGTCACAAAACTGAAACACAGAGATCCCCTTCGCAAAAATTTGCTCACTCTCAAATCCGAGTGACTTAAATTTTTGAATAAAATCCTGCAACTGTGAACTGAAAATAACTAGAATAGAATTAATTGTTGCATTCAGGTATTTTGCTTACATTCAGCAAAACCAGAGGCTACATTCATGAGCTGCTATGACCACAATCAGACATGTGCAAAGAACACAGAGGTAAATACATCAGGCTTGCTCTCATGGCAGTGACTGTGAAGAGCATTCGGCTAGCAGTGGCTGTTTAATCGTGTGTTAAGCATCCCTGCATTTCAGTGGATTAACCTACAGAAAAGCAATGGCAGTATATTTTTTTTGTCCATTTCTCTCTTTCAGTAAAAGGGATTTTCCCATTTCTTCCGCTTGGTCTTGTTCATGACACTGTAGCTGGGTCTGGTTAGATAATTGGCAGGAGGCACAACCAGGTGTTGTAAAAAATATATAAAACTAACATCAACTACAAAAAGCAGTGCAAGTGTTCATGTAACAAGGACCTGGTGTGTGTAGCGTGTAGCCCTGCTAAAGCTGCCCTTTGTCTAGATGATGCATTTTGTTTTTGAATTTCTCAACAAAGTACAAAAAATACAATAAACAAATAGATGTACTTCGATCAATATTCAGCAGAGTCTGTTCTTTGTGTCTTTCTGCTCGCGGTCAAACTCTTTTTTTTTTTTTGCTGGAATAGAAACACAGTTGCTCTCGCAGCCTTCATTTGCCTGAACCTGAATCATTTCACCCTTCGCCTGAAATGTGTACTGGCAGCTCGAATGGAGCGAGGCGCTTCTGAAGACGCTCTCCGTCCATCTCATTTGAATCTAACTGACAGGACTTTAAAAAGTCCCTCTCCGCACTAACAGGATTATAACCCTTAAAGACTGCGATTAAGTCCCATTCATTGTATATAACGAAAAGGAACGAAATGGAATCAAAAGAGAATGGAAAGGCCCCATATGTAATGAGAAACACCAATCTGAATGGTACATGCTGCAGCATTCTTAGTGTTTAGCTATCCAAAATCCACATTGTCAATTAGAAAAGAAAAACGAATGCAGAAAGACATAAAAACATGCCTGTTATGGGCATGGCTGGTATTAATTGTGCTGATTTCTATCTTCTTCACATGGCCTCTGTTGAATGTGTGACTGGAAGTCAACCTGAGAAAGCTCACTCATCCAGGTCTCAGCATGCAATATCCACATTCCATTTTTCATTGCCATAGCTTCTGATTTCCATTGCTGCTTGCTGTTCAAAGAGTTCAGTGTTTTTGTTATTGCTGTTGAGGTTCCGGGTTGAGAATTCTGTTTCATACACAGTGCGTTGTTTGAGGAAATTACTTTGTTGTCTGTCCACAGATACATACAAGCACATGTTCAACCATTAAACTGTCTGTTAGATTTATGTACTCGTCAACATCTTCTTTTTGTCTTTTGTAACACATCCGGATAACCGCATATCTCCACGATCCATTTAATGTACCAATAAATCTGATTTGTTCTGCCTCAAGGAGATGGTAGTGGGACCACAGACAGAGAAAAACAAGCAGACTAGAACAAAGAAAAGGCATTTCATTCAACAAGAATTGTGAAATTCTCTTTTATTATTGAGAAGTATTTCTCTAAAGTGATAGATCGTGATGACATCTTGTACTGATTATGTCAGGAGCTGTTCTATATGTGGACATACCAAACACTTCCATTGACCATCCGAAGCCCTGATCTCTACAATTTCAACATGATGAGATACCAGCATGATCAAATCACGTGTTTCTCTCTTCTTTGTCTGCCGAGTGGCTGTAGCTCTAAGGTACTTGTGATAAAAATTGGCAACGATTGTAATGCGCTGATACATCATTTTATAGTTACTATCCTACTCTCAGAAAAGTAGTGTCACAAATGTTTGCTTGGTTGTTTGAAAATGGGAAATTATTTTATTTTCATAATCAAATTATTAAATATTTGTAAAGGAAGGTCGGAGTACATTTGTATAGCTTTGTGCTCTAACATAAAGACAAGGTTAATACTCAGCCATATTCCAACTCCTTATTTCTAAGCAAATTCACTTAAAAAGTAAGTCGTTTCTTCCCGTCTTGCTCCTAGAAGTACATCTATCACAAGAGTGTTTGTAATTTCAGGTACATGAAAAGCATTCTAAAGATTTAACAAACAATTTCAGTTTCTGAATATCTTTGTATTGATGTATTCAGTTTAAATTACGCCAGGGTATTTGTTTGGTTTATTATAATCACAGTTAGTAGATTACTCAGAGCTGCAGGTTAAGCTATTAAAAAGATAATTATATTATCTTTTAGTAATTGTAAGTGTTATAATCTATTAAACATGAGCTGCAGTATTATAAATATATTTAAGTGAAATAAATTTCAGTTTTCAAATAAGCGACACTTATCTGCATAATTAGTAATACAGCAGCGCTAAGTGTAATCTACTGTATCAAGACTTAAGTTATTCAGAGGAAGACTGGAACTATTGTGCAATGGATTCCAATGCTAAAATCAAGCACACATTTCACTGGATTGATGGTTCATAAATGGAAAATGGGGAAGCTGGTCAAGTCTGTGCTGTAATTTGCTGAATTCTTGTGTTATTATTACTGTCATTTTATTAATAATTAGTGAGGTTACTCTAACAGGCTTTCACACGTTTTAACTGGAAAGGGCAGGAGGACATGGGTAGCTTCTTATGCAGATCTTGTTCGTGTATCATTCACGCATGTTTGTTATCTCTGAACACATGCTGCTGGATTTACATGGCACCACTCCTGCACCCTCCCCCATAACCCGCCCCCGGAGGTGGAGAGTGATAGCAGCCAGGACCAGGTGCAAAGACTGTGCTCATTTACAGAACAAACGACAACAGAGTGCGCTTCTAACCTGCCCTCAAAACGAGAGTGAAATCAATCCACAAGACCATTGCATTCAGTCTGGAAGAGGCAGGTCAGAGATGAAGAAAACATTTCAGTGTCCTTTTTTCTGGATTCAGCAGTTCTTTAATGACAGACTTGAAGAAGAGTAATTTCACAAATTTCAAAAGCATTCACGTTCTCCTTATATTCTACAATGCAGTGCTTCTTATACATTCATTAGGGACTGATTTTATGCAAGCACATATCTCCAAATGCCTTAAGTTCATTGTTTACTGTCCTTGAAGGAACAGTTAACTGTTAGCAATGTTTAAAGCTGGTGGTTGAGGACATCTACCTGTAAGTTCACCACAGTGCTGCTGTCATCCTGGTGAGCTGTGAGACTGTATGTTACTGCCTCATGTCTATTCCCGTCAAGGTTCCCTCCCCTTATTCGGTCAAAAGTCTGCTAATGATTCTCTAGGGAGGCAGACAATTACACCTCGATAGGAAGGAGACCCGGGTTAGGACCCCTTTCAGGGAAAATATAGCCGTGGAAAATCACATAGTGTGGTGCCATCGCTTTTCATTGCTTTTAGTTAGAGCGGACAATAAGCCCAGAGAAGGATTTAAGGGAATATGGAGACGGCTACCTCTACGATGTTCCCAAGGGGACTGGTGCTGTGTCCAATATCACACCGGGAAGGACATAATTTAATTAACATTAATAAGAACGTTAATGAGAAGAACATGCATCTGTTTAGACCTGTCACCTTATTTGCTTATATTTGCATGCTAATTAAAGAGTAAGGCTGGTATTGCATTATGTTATCAATTAAGTTATGTACATCATAATTGTTTAAGGGAAACTGTTGTTTCTAAATTCACTTGGCATTATTGTACGTCAGTGGTTCTCAAAGTCGGGCCTCGGGACACACTGCCCTGCTTGTGTTCCAGCTATCCCTGCCCCACACACTGCTGATTACCTGGATCAGGTGTGTTCGGTCAATCAGAAGCTGAAAGACAGCTGGGACTTGTGTGTGGGGCAGGGAGAGCAGGAAAACAAGCAGGGCAGTGGGGCCCGAGGACCGACTTTGAGAACCACTGTTGTACGTAGATTAATACAGTAAACAACCTTTTTGCAGATTTGGCCAATCAGATCTCACAGTAATACTGTACTCACAAAACAAGGGGGCAAAAATAAAAAGAAAAAAATAGATGTCCAAATGTTATAGCAGGCCAGATATTTAAATGTATAAAACATTCTTAAAAATGTGTGCTATATGCTTTTATTTTTAAAGGTAAATTGTTCTTTCTTTTTATGTAGAGACTGACGTTTGACAGGTGACCCGTTTTGATGCATTTAGTTTTATATGCACTCTTTTTAATGAGAGGACATTAGCACCACATACAGTCACACTGAAGTCAGACCAATTGCATGTAGCTCTGCTTGTCCAGCCATTAATTCGGCTGGACATTCAGTGAAACAAGATGCCCTTTAAAACTTGCAAGAGGAAGGTCTCTCCTAAAACGCGAACCAACATCCTTTTGGTGAAAAGTTAATCTCTTCAGTAACTAGGGTAGCTTCTGCAAATTAGATGCACCCTTCTTTAAAAAACAGTCAAAAATAAAGCCAGAACCCAATAAAATTACACCCATCCATCTATTTTTCCATGTCTCCTTTTCCAGTGCAGGATCACATTAAACCCAGAGCTTATCCCAAGAGTAATAGAACAAATGGCAAGATATATCCTGGATGGAATGTTAGTATATTACAGGACAGACTCAATAACACACTAACCACACATTGTAATTTCTACACAATGTTAAAACAAATGTTTCACTTTTCTGTAACTCATTCGTAGCGAATTGTTGGGAATTTAAATGGAATTTTTCGTATCGCTGGGAATGATGAAAGCTTACTGCAGGAAGAACTAGGAGAATTAGGAGATCTCAAATAAGCAAGGAAAAGCTCTTAAGTTTTCAGAGAGATAATTTGAAACCAATCCAATATTTCATAGTTAGGGATTCTCTCTTATTCCATCTCAGGCTGAGTAATAATGCTGTGTGATGTGGGGTTGACCCCAATCACTGACTGGCAAACAAAGACAGATTAGCTTCCCTGTATTAACAATATAATATCGAAATAGCACAGACCTCATTATTATAACATTATGAATAAGCATCCTTCCCAACCGGCTTACACTCTCTTGAACGTTTTCACCAGACAGGAATTTTAATGAATGTCATTGAACAGATATTCTGTCAACGCGCGCATTGCGGTCTTTGTTGTCCTTCATATACATATATATTTCAGTCCATGTTACATTTGAATGAGGCTGTTACAGGACAGCTTACTATAAAGTGCATTAAAAAACCACAGTAACATTTCAGTAAGCGTAAATGCCAGCATATCACATGCAAAAAGCATTGTTGTGCTGCCTTTTCAATCAAAATTTTTTATTAAAGCTATGGAAGATCCTTCAGGAGCTGAAAGTTGCTGCCCTTTAGTGGATGAGAGGACTCCTGATGAGCAAACAGTATTTATTATTTTTTGAATTTCCGAGACTTGAAGTTGAATTTCTGATTCATCTGAATGGATGGCATCAACAAAAAGTAGCTGTCATTGTGCTGCTTATCCAATCGGAAATTCTTATTAAAGTTACAGGAAGCTTCTTTTAGGTGCTTGGGGATCTGCATATTAAAGTAAGGAGATATCCCTTGGTTGAGCCCACAGATGCTACCAGGACTGTTTGACCATCCAAACAGCTAAGATGCTAGACTCAAAAACAAGCAGGCACAGGGGCCAGAGTGTGGACAGAAGGCACAGAAATACACATAAATACAAAATGTATTTGTCCCTTTTATTGAATCTGTAACCTCTTCAAAACTTTGATGTGCACTGATACCAAAAAGGTGCTGCTCTCTAGTGGGCAGGAGGATAAATAACAGTTAATCTGTATTTATACTTGCATTGTTTCACTTAAACTTGGATTTTTGTGTGTTCCAATGTGGTGTGCTTGTGTGTTAATGTGTGCCCTGGGTTGGAGGGGTGGGGTGGGGTGGGGGCACTGCCTAGTGCCTTCTTAGATATACTGCAGGCTCACTGTGCCCCTTTACTGTAGTGTTTTCCAATCCGGTCTTTGGTGAGCCACAGACAGTCCACGCTTTACTGAGAGCTGGGAGGGAGCAGAATTGTGGACTGTCTGGCAGGGCGCTAGAAGGAAGCAAAAAAATGGACCAGCTGTGGGTCCCTGAGGACCGGATTGGGAAACACTGCTGTACCAGATAAGCAGTTCTGGAAACTGGATGGAAGGATGTTTAATACATTGTGCCTCGAACTCTATGCCTTTCTCAGTGCTCTTCAGGCATGTGGTCTTCAGGACTCCAGGGATGTCAGCCTGCATGTCATTATAGCAGATGGTTTTAGCTGAAATCGCATGTTATGTTGATTTTCAGCCCATACTATGGGGACTCAGCCAGTATGATTGTTAGTAAGGTGCAGTACGTGAAAACAAATAATTTCCTCCTGGCTCAGAACTGACTGTGTTTGCTTAACACTGAATTTCTTTAGTAAAAAACATGCATGGATGCATAATGAGATATGTACAGTACATAGCTTTTGATTAATGAGTCTGCTAAGTGAGTAAAATGCTATTTATATTGAAAAACCAGCACTTGCTAATCAAACATATAAAGGGCACCTATGTCAGTATGTTCGGCAGTAAGTCACAGGAGAGGAAATGAAACATTTTGTGCGGAGACAGCCGGCTACAATTAGCATACAGTTTAAGGAAATAACTCTGTAGCTATAAGATCCCACGAGAATCCCCATGTTGTACTTCTTAAGTTATCTACTTACACTGAATTGCTTCTGTAAATGTTAAGCCTTCATACCTGCATACGCAAAAACAACATGCAAAAGTAGTATTAATAAAATGTTTTACCAAATATAATAATAATGATCAAAACAATAATAATAATAATAATAATACGTAGACCATAACTAAAGACTTTGATTAGCCTGTCTATGAGGATTCCTTGCTTCCCCCATCTGGAAGCCCTTTACTTCGATAAAAATAAAACAGCAGGTGGTTCCTGAGTTCCTGTCCGTGTCCCCGGCCCTGGGTCACCTTTTCTCAGAGGAACCACAAGCCACAGGCACCATCTGGGATCATTTCAATAACTGAGAGGCCCAATATTACTTGGACATTAAAAAAAACCAGGGATTCATACCAGGTCAGATGAAATCTGGATCCGCTGAAGATGAATGTATCTGTCATCTCGGCTATCCCACTTTTCTGAGAAGAGCCTCGCTCCCGCCTGCCATACTCATTCCAAGATGTTTACGCTGTCAGTGATTACATTCTAGCTTATGTGTGCCTTGAAATTACAAGTATCAAGCATTTTTGTGAACCAGGCGTAGTCAGTCACCGAGGTCTGCAGCAGGCTTCCCTAGCAGAGACTTCAGGTGCTAATGCACTGCATGCATTATCAGGTGGATCCATGCTGTGATCTTTACAGGGAATATCCATCGAAATTCTACCCACCTATGTTGGTCTGAGCCGCAGGGGACTTGGAACCTTTCCGAGGCAGCATATAGGAGATGGGGTACACCCTGAATGGGACGTCCTTTACAGGAACCAGAAAATAATAAAAGAATATTAATAGAGTTAAAGTATGAAGTCTTTTTTTTTAACCTAAATCTGCCTTTATGCAATAAAACCATCAACAATGATTGACATGCATTATGACACTGGATGTGGTTTTAATACAAACTGTATCCTGATCGAATACAAATAAGATTAAACGGAGGAGACTGAAACCAAAAGGAAGAGAACAAATAAGCAGCAAGCTTGGTTTTGTGAATGGAACATGTGAATAAGTTAAATACAAGGACAAATATCAGGATAATAAGGGGAAAAAACAGGCAAATCTCTGTCATATCACAGTGGGACATTAATCCACTATTGTGTTTTCCCACGAAAGCATAATAATCAGCCACAGACTTCATTAGTGCTTCTGCAAATCATGGGGCAGCTCATTTTATTTCTGCTATCATTACCATCCTCTAGGATTTTCAAGGGCGGGACACGTACCCAGCGAGACCATGTGTGCTGAGCAGAGGACGACGATTCAACGACAGCAAGAGGGAGAGGCTGCGTTTGGGCCAGTTCCCACTTGACGAGCCAGACAAAAAAAAAAAAACATGGGTACATCTTTCAGGGAAGTCGAGTGAAGGTGCCTGCTTTCAACGGGAAGTGTGAGATGCAGCTCCAGCCGCATTCACAAGGTTTAATAAGATTCTGTTAGCTTCAAGCCAAAAAGCTTAGCCATTTGCTTCTCTTCCGGCCTGCCAGGGTCCAACCATTTCTGTGTTTATGTGCGGCCAGAAACAATACGGCTGATGCATTTTCCTCTTAAAATATCAGAAGGATTTTTGACAGCTCTTTGGATGAATGGCTTTATTAATTAGAGGCCTATTTCAAGTGCATTGTGTGCCAACCTGAATGCCCAGGCAGTCGCCGAGGCAGATAAGCACAAGGATGTTTTTATCATTTGTAGCGGCCATGTTATCTGACAGCTGGTGGCGGCAAAGCACTCGCAGCAACAGCACACTTTGAAAGTGTGAGGCGGGGGAGCGACCGACGTCACCGTGACCGCTGGTGCCCGCACCGGCATCATCGGCAAGCACAGGACGCTCGACATTGACACCACCCGGTTCTGATATCACAAAGGAATCACATTAAGTTGGACATTTGACGAGGATACTGTTTGCATCCACCTGCGACACGTCCACCTGTTAATTTATTATGCTTAACCAGCTCCAATGTGACAGACTGTGCTCAGGACAAAAGAGAGACTGTTACAGGAACATCAGTTTTAATGGAGTGTGACGTTTACAAGGCAAATCCCGGCCGAGATCACTAACCTTCAGAGTCTCTGCAGTTTAGTCTTTTACAGTATACAGTTCTTCTATTTTGAAATTAAATGACTTCTATATGTTAAATATATAGTACAGTATGTATCTATACTGATGCACTTACACAGAAATCAATGCTTGCAATTCATCCCTATCATTGAGCTTAGACTTATGGCCACCGTTCTGTTTTTCCAGTGAAGTTTGGCTCATGCTGTCATGATTTTTTGAGACATGATTCATCATGACACATTAAATCATTTTGCTGTTTTTATGAGTGATGCAGCTGTGATTCGGCTCTGACTCTTTGGCCTTTTTGGAGCCCTTTCAGCTGCCTTTGAAAAACTCACATATTAAAGTGCTGATTGTCAAACCTCTTTTATATCTGACACATCCTGTTAACTGGCATTCAACCTATTGTGACTCACCTTTGTAGCTACACTTGTGATATTGCTGTTTTAAAGTCCTTTTCCACATGATGTGGGCTGAAGCGTGTGGTTAATTTTAAGTGAGGTCATTTTTGCCTGGTGGAGGGAGGCATTAAAAATAACTCAATTCACAGGAGCTGTAACATTGACTGTTATTGTTATCATTAAAAAAAGATTCAACATGAAATTAAACTTTTTAAATATACTTTAGTATGACTGAGAATGTGTGTACAGTATAAATTACTTTGGCCTGGGCCATAAGTAAAAGATTCTAGCTGGAGGGGGGGCATCTTATAGCAGGCCTCCCTGCCACAGAATGCCCCCCCATGTCTAACTCTGGCTGGGAAAATGCTACATGCACCAAACTTGCACCAGTTACTCATATTTACCCATTATTTGTGCTGTAGTAATTACTTTGGCCTGAGTCAGAAGGAAAATGTTCTAGCTGGTGGGGCATTTTATAACAGGCCACCTTGCCACAGAATGCGCCCCCTGACTACCTCTGGCTGGGAAAATCCCACATGCACCAAACTTGCACCACATACTCATATTGACCCCTTATTCAAGCTGTATAAATCCCTTTGGACTGGGCCATAAGGAAAAGATTTTAGCTGGGGGGACATCTTAGAGCAGGCCACTTTGCCACAGAATGCCCCCCCTGTCTAACTCTGACTGGGAAAATGCTACATGCACCAAACTTGCACCAGTTACTCATATTTATCGCTTATTTGTGCTGGAGAAATTACTTTGGGCTGGGCCATACGGAAAAGAATCTAGCAGGGGGGGCATCTTATAGCAGCCCACCCAGCTACCGAATGGGGGGGCGGGGGCCGCGGCGCGGCCGGGGCGCGGGGGGGGGGCGCGGAC
>JAODJX010000015.1:18546566-18559468 GCA_026776945.1 Isichthys henryi
CTTTACCCAGCGCGTAGTTAGAGTATGGAATAGTCTTCCTGATAACGTAGTGCAAGCTGAATCATTGGGTTCCTTTAGCCAGAGTAATATTAAAAGTAAACTGACTGAGATAAATACACAGAATGTGACCCAAGTCTTTGACAACATATAAGGCAAGATGTTGGGTCCATCTAAAAAATATCGGTATCCAGTGAGAACAATCCTGCTTTGAGTCGACACTCCTCTGGTGTCTGTGCTTTTAAATGCACAAGCAAGTACCTATAAGGGGGTATTGTTACATCTTCAAAAGCTTCTATAAAAAAAAATTATGTCTCAGATACATATGACGTGCCAACACACTCATCTGTAATTTATCTCTGGGGCTTTTAAATAAAACAATGTAATTGGTTTTAAGATTAGTGGTACGACTTTTCTTACCTTGGAAGAAAAGGTTTTGTACCAGATATATAACACTTAAATTCTATGGTGCGTGTATTTGGTAAACGCTTTTTCCACTTCGTTGCTATCGCTGGCTTTTTCCATAAGGTTGTCAATGACGAGAAGGTTAGTTTTATTTGTCGGCAAAAGTTCATCATCACACATCTATTGGTATTCTTTCCACAAATTTAATGTTCTTTGTTTTGTAAAATAATTCATCATAGAGGTTGCCAGCATAAATAGCACAACACAACATTTTCAGGCACTCTGGACAATAAATAATCCGGATTTTCTAAGAGTTTTTTAACGAAATACGACTTGCTAGAGTTGCTCGATCCCAATACAATACACGAGAAGGGGTGTTGAAGTCTATTGTCGAAGCCCTTACTAGAATCCATAAGAAATGGTTGTGTAGTCTGGTTGAAGCTACCGTCCAGTAGGTTTTCTATCCTACCTGGCTTCTGCTAAGCTACACCTGTTCTCAGGTAAATATCAGGAACAGGTGAGGCTCATCAGAAGCCACGTGGGACAGAAAACCTACTGGATAGTAGCTCTCCAGGACCGGAGTTGGAGACCCCTGCTTTAGCGCACTATATTATGCACTATAAAGGTGTACCCCTCGTATCTGGGGGCGTGTGATACTTTGCAAAAAATTCTGACACGCAACCATCACCCTCAGGCTGTCTAGCATTAATCACTGAAGTCAATGCAGCAGATGTAATTAGCCATATGCGATCCCTCGTCTTTCCGCAATTTAAAGTCATAAAACACATGACAACTCTGGCATCGTCTGTTTCATGAAAAACTGGTGTTTACACTCAGCAATCAAGTGCAACATCTTTAATATGGACATTTATGTGCCTTTGGCTTATTTATGTTAATAATCTATCTTCGGTTACACTTATCGCAGTATTTGACTGTGTCGCATCCCAGCAGTGTCAGGTTGGGTCTGTGGGATTTTGTATTGCTCAAAACAATACTGTGAGCGGCAAAAAGTCCCACAGTCCTCACACTAAAAATACTCTGAGCGAAGTGTATGGCACTCTGGACTGACACACACGTTGCAGTAATACTTGAACTTGCACTGAACGCTGTGTAACAATAATCGCAGATGTATATTGCGCAGAAAAACCTTTTCAAGCTTTCTATGCCACAATAATGTTCATCCTGGAGGTAAAGGAATATTGTTTTGTCACAAGGGACGGTTGTTGTTTGAAACTTTTTAAAAACATCAGTCTTGTCACAACAGTACCACATAACAATCTTGACCCCAAGCATTCGCTCAAACTCTGCTGTGTTTGAGAACGAGACCATATCAGTGTCACGCAGACCGGCAGCGTTCTGTAAGCGTTTAGCTTCCAGGTCGGCAGTGTGATGTGTGACATATGGCTTTAAAGGACGTGCTACACAGTACGGAAAACAAAGATTATTCACAGAGTTGGGACTAACGATGACACCTGAGCTTTTTTCGCACAATGTCTGACTTTAAAAGGTTTGCTAATTTCCGTCATGCAGCCACTCCACCATTAAGATTGTGGACTATTTGAACAACTACCCATAGTTCCATTGTTTAATCAGAAAAGATCTTGGCCTTACTTTGTGAAAGATTCTCTATCATCGTAAGTAAATCATCTAAATTGATTACCCCTCTAGCACATATGGTAACACGCTCAGTTACTGAATAACCCTGCAGTTCAACTTGTATGGCATCATTTGGACCCGCTAAAGCATTAACTCTGCCCACAATATTTTGGAACGTTTATATCACCCCTCTGTAGAATTTGATTATGTCATTGTGGTCTATACCAGGGTTGGCCAATCTTACCCAGAAAGCGTCGCTGTGTGTGCAGGTTTTCGCTGCAACTCCCTAATTAGATTACTAGTTAGAAGACTGATTGGCTGAAGAGTCCTCACACCTGGGTTTGAACAGATGGCCTACAGGTTACCCAAAAACCTGCACACACACCGGCCCTTTGCGTCTATTTCAATTTATGTCTTGCTTAAATCTTAATGCAGAATCAAGAAATTTTTTTTTGACTAAATCCGTAATATGTCTTCTGTTAAAAACGTCCATTGTCGGAAGTTTTTAAAATTAGGTTAAATCGGCAAAAAATTAAACCATGTCACCTTCTGCAGCAGAGATGTATCCGTGTGCCTTGTTGTAGCCGATCACTGTAAACACTACCCAGACATGTGCTCTTGTTTATTTGAGTCACAATGGGCGTACTCACATATTTCTTTACCTAATTCCAGCTGTCGGATTATCATGTTATTATCATGCGAATAACGTGATTTGCAAGTGGGAGGGCGATCAGAGCAGCTTCCAGATGCAGACGCTTCCAGATGCACAAGTCAGTCACTCTTGTTCTTTTTATTCGTATCATGAAGCTGTAAAAATATGTTTAGTTTCGACTTATATACATTTGAAAAGTAGACCGTCCAAGGTTTTTGAGGGTGTTTTTTAAATGCTTATATGACAAAAATTCACAGAGTTATTTAAGCGATTTAGCAAAATTTCTGTCAGATCCCGCCAGCGGGATTGCCGATTCCAGAGGGGGAAGGACTCCCTCCCTGACCCAGAGAGAGCACTCCACCCTTTTCCGGTTGAGGACCATGGTCTCGGATTTGGAGGTGCTGATTTTCATCCCAGCTGCTTCACACTTGGCTGTGAAAATGATGGTCAGAGTGCAAAGGAGAAATAAACAGAATACAAATACCTAAACATCATAAATCTATATAAATATAAATTGTATAAATGACATTTTCAAGCATGGGCATTAAAATGTACATAAAGGAACACAAAAACCACATAATTGGTAGGAAATGATTCTGGAAATTTTCATATACTGTAAGTAGAATATGTAATAAATGAATAAGTATACTTTTAGACCTACATATCACAGTGACTCGGAGGATTCAGGTAAAAACACAGTTATTAAATTTCCACACTCCAGATCTATCCAGTACTTTTAAAAACTGAACAAGTTGGTGATATTGTGGGTCTAGTACAGAGAAGATGGTTGGAGCAAGAGACAGAGGTGTCCAGGGAATACAATGCAGCCCTTCCCACAGCCCCTTTCCAGCTTTAGTAACTTCTAAAGGCTTACATATGTGTGTCTAACTACAGTTAACTAGGCAATTTTGCTGCTTTGCTTCCACTTTAATTAGCCAAGTATGTAATTTAGTTAACGTACCATTTTATTCATACAGTAGACTTGGTGACTTTTTTTGCTGCTGATTCCAGATCGTTAGCCACCGTGCTACCTGCTAACCATAACGCTAATTTTTAAAAATAAACCTAACTGCTGCACGGGGAGCACTTGGGGTGAGGTGAGGCTGCAGACCCCACCGGAATATGCCACCAACCATACAACCCCCCCCCCCACCACCACCACCACATGACCCTTTTTATGACCTTTTTTATATTGATTTACCGCTTGTCCTGTAACAGCATTCTGACATGGGGTACTCCGTACAATAAAGAGATATAAATTATAGTAAAGATTGGCTCTTTTGGACGTATCCCTCTCTTTAGGCTCAGTATCCATCCAAAATGAATAAATTAACTTGGAGCCCAGCAATGTCATGTTTTGAAGCCCGAATGGAAATGTGTTGAGTCATTTTGCACAATGCAATGCTTAGTCCAAGTCAATACAACTCATGAATGAGAAACTGGAACCGTTTCAGAAAGATTATTGAAACAATATGCCAATATGCTGCCAGTTCTCAGATAAGGTTTTTCAGCATGTTTTGCAGGTGCTGCTACCAGTGATGTTTATCCTTCCCATTTACAAATATTATGTGGCATTACTTTTTATACTTTTACAGATTTTTATGGCTTACTTTGTTCGTAATTTGCATTGTGTCATTCGATGTGATCAAACTTATACAACCATTCCATTTCTTTTTTTTTTTTTGGGGGGGGGTTGTATGGTTGGTGGGCTAAGCCTCTATACCTGTGATCTGAAGGTCACTCAGCATAACGGGTATATGTCCATAGGTACTTCAGCGAGGTCTGTCACCCCCTGTTCCATGGGTGCCACAAGGTGGATTATCATTTCTGTGACCCTCAAGCTTGCACTGACCTATATGGAGAGCAAGGTGGGGCATAGAGAGATTCCCCCATGGGGCTTAATGAAGTATCACTAGTATGCTAATCTAATTTAACAATGATAATCTAAATTAACAATGTTTGCACTATACGCAGCTGGCAGATAGCTGTACCTGGATGGGACTGAGGTCTGCCTGCAAAGATTAAGCCCATTTCCCAAGTGCCTGTTAATCGTATAATTAATAAAGCATTCTAGCCTTCTTACTCTACATGGAACCTAAAGCTTTATTTCTAAGTTTCTTATCCATCCATGAGGAAATTTGCACGGCTTAACCTGAATGCAACTAAATGAATGTGAGTTCCATGAAATTTCCTTCTTTGAAGGAGCTTTGAAACATCCATCATGAGCGTATCTTTGAAGGAGACAAATGCAATTACACCTCTGAAGCAAATTACTTCAAAAACACTAGATAACCCAAAAAGCAAGATGCAAAAGCAGGGAAATATTTGCATGTCAAAAATGCACATTAGAACTTCTATCTGATACATGGGATGTAGAATAGCTGATATTATAGGGGATTTCATGGCATGATTGTACAAAGGAATGATTGGGTGAGCCTGAAGCCCTGATGACAGAACATGACATTAAAAAAGAGAATGTACAATTTCACTTAAATTTACAGCATCGGTAGGGGGGATGACAAAATGAGGTCAAATCCATACAAGTGATCTAACATCTTTCTCAGCTCACATGCAGAGAGAAGGATTATGGGAAGCCTCCTACACAAGATCTGGAATAATGTGGTGCACATTTATTAAAAACTTAAAATAAATAAGGGCATTTTCAGATTCCTGTTGATTCAACTTTCTAACAGCAAAATGTACTTTAGGAGCCCTTTCACACCTTACCTTTAAGCATTGTTTTCCTTTGTAATACATTTGTATGAAATAATCATACGACAGCTGCATGAAAGCATTGCTTGATGTTTATGGTAATCTTTGATAATCTCAGATTGGATTTCACAGTCTTACGTTTTGAGAAACTCACTTGGAGAGTGACAGCAATCCTCAGTGGTACCTACAAATATAGAATTCAACGGATGCTTTTAAGGAGATGTCATGAGTTACAGGGGAACTTTTTCAACAATCAAATGTCATACCTTTTTTCCTGAATGCTTTTTGTCCTACCATCTCTTTGGCCCTGTTGGCATCTAAAGGATGAATTGTTGTCAATGACATGCTTTTTTGTCCTACCCGTCTTAAGTGGCAACATCAGAACAAACTGTCAATGGTTGCACATGTGAACAATCTACTCACATACTGTAGGTTGCTAGCTAACCCAGTGGTTTGATTGTTATGTTCTGGCTGCAGACAGTTGTAAGTATTAGTAAGTAAAATACTAGTCTGACAGCCAATCAGTTATAATTCCCGAATAGTTTTGGAAAAAAAAAATCTTGTATATTTGTCCTTACAGTCTTTCACCTTAGGGAGACAGTAGCTCCACAATTTTGGCTAAATAAATAACCTACTGTTCCAGGAGTGATAGGTATATCTTCCAAAAAGGTTTATTCTGTACAGGGTTACAGAGAACCTGGAGCAGTTTCCTAGGAAACATGAAGTGCAAGACAGGGGACACCAGGACAGGAAGTCCATCTATTACTAAGCACACACTCACGGTTTAAACCCACTAATTCACTAGACATATGTTTGGAAGGTGGGCCGTAACATGCACAGGTAGTGCAGGGTAGGAATAAGTGGCAGCAGAGCAAAGCAGCGATGCTAACCAGTGAGCCACTGTTCAACCTGAGGACCACTAGAAAAACCACAGGACATACCGAGAAATTAATGTTTGTATGGGAGATTAGTACAGAAGGCATTACACAGAGTCAGCCCTCCATATTCACGGGGGATTGGCTGCAGGACCCTTCGTGAATACCAAAGTCCCTTACATAAAACGGTGTAGTATTTGCAGATGACTTGTGCACATCCTCCCGTAGACATTAAATTATCTTTAGATTACTTATGATATGTGTCAGAGTTCGCGGGTAGTGGATGGGCAGGCTGGCAGGAAGGCAGGGAAAGACGAGGCAGGCAGGTAGAATATGGGGTAAACTGGGGGTTTATTAACAGCACAAGGATCGATGATGGTTTTGAATTTAGATTTTTTTGTACCTGTCTTGATTTTTATTTTCAAATTTTCAATTTCTGAATCTTAAACAGTTTCACAAAAAACTTAATTAAACATTTTCAGTACAAATGGTCTCCTGAAAATTTGGTTTCGGAGCCCCAGTTCTAGTACATTTATCGATTTGTCATAGGGGTGTATCGGGTCACTTAACACCATATCTTTGACGGCAGGAGGGAATCAGACCACTCAGAAAAAAAACCCACCCAACATACATAAAACACACAAACTCCACCCAGAGCAAGAGGGGGATTTAAACGCCAAAATGTGGGGCAACAGGTCTACCCACTGAGACTAGCTGCAACAGGTTACCCAAAATAATTTTCATTCCTCCTGATCCATCTGACTGGTCCCACTACACAAGCCCACTTTCAGCACCTCTATTTAATGTTATTCCCAACAGGCTTTTCTCTACAAGATCTGTCAATCCACCTAAAGAGATTTCTAGTGGGATAAACCTGTGGAACCCAGAGGAAATCCACGCAATCATAGCAGGAACACAGCAACTCTCAAAGGGTATCATTAAAAGTTATATTACTGAAAATCTTCCATTTCACCATCTTAATGTTGCTCAAAACATGCTATGTGCTTTCTGGCAGTCTGAGGTATTTTGCACAGCCTTTTGTTTATTTCTGTGTGGCCTTTGTTTTAAGGACGTTTGCACCATGTCGTTTTAATGAATTAAAAAATGGAACTTTGTCATTTAAAGTTGGGTCTGCTTAGTGGCTTCACTCTCCAGACCTGTGGGTTTGTTTACCGTCCCTGTTGTGTGTGTGTGTGTATGTTCAGCCTCTTTTGTGTGCTTTTCTCCTGTTGGTACTCCAGCAGTCCAAAGGCAGTCAGGTGAATTGGCATATAGTTAGTTGAACTGGCAACTGTAAATTCCAGTGTTTGTGTGCCTTTTGTTCACTGAGCCAGTATCCTACCTAGATGGTCCTGCCTTGTGTCCTACAGTATTCTGCTGTTACTCTTCACTGGATATGCTGTGGAAAGACTGATGGATAGATGGGTGGATTGTTTTTGTATTTTTTCAGCCCTGGGCTAGTTAACTTTCAAAATTACAGAAGATAACAGATTAATCTTTCAATTAATCAAAAGGAACCTCTGAAGGGGTGGTGTTTGTTTTGTTGGCAGTCTAATTGTTTCCCATCCCTAATACACATACCTAGTCCTTGTTACCATTATCTTTCTTGCGATCAACAGCCGAAACTATCAAAGTTTTTTTTTTTTTTTACTCCATTAATCCCTGTTATCTTGTATTAATGCTATTCCAACCATGTCCCCGTAACCCTGAAAGGAAAACTTGTGGTTTTGGTTGCTCTCCTGTCCAGGGTAATATTTTACAGTTAATAAAGGGAATGTGTGAGTATTGTGTGGTCAGTGGGTTGGGATACTGTTCTGATAATCAGACGGTTGCTGGCTTGAATTCCAGGGTCAATTACAACCATCTACTCAATAAGTATAATAAAAATGCAAACATTAAGATATTATGTATGAGCAATTACAATCCAGTTTTCCTGTGTCAATCAATCTCAAATGTAAATCTGACAAATTAAGGATTGAGAGACTGAAATAAGGGTTGTTATGCATTTGATGTTACAATGATTAAGCATACAAGGATTCAAGAAATTAGTGCTTCAAAATCAGAAGTATTAAACACAATAATGTGATCATATTAACGTTTTCCCCCAAATATAGTAGTGAAGGAGGCAGCCCCAGATGCTTGGCTGGAATAAGTGATATTCCATCATCTCACAGAACACAGAACAGCTGAATAATAACATTTCGTTTTTTTCTACCATTACTTTTTCAAATAATATGCTATATCAAATTAATTCAAAATGAGGAGACAAATAATTTTTGGATCAGTCAACTAGGTACTTAGACCAATAGTTGGCTGTAGCCCTTTTCATTTAAATGCATTCATACACACATATATTTGTCATTTGCTCTATTGCATGTGGCAGCTGGAAGTACTACATAAATACCTCTGCAGGCCAAAGCCTTTGGCTTTGCTGTCAGAGGTGCCAAATTATTACAAATTCATTTTACTTACAAATTCACCCAAAGCTTGATTGTGTGACAGGTTAATAATGTGTCGCAAGCTGGTGTGAACTGCTCGCTTGTGAACTGTGAGATCTAGTATAACAACTTAGTGAGCTACAGTGTTATGATGACAGCAAAACAACCCAAGGATACACATATGTTTCTTCTTTTGACAGTGACTATATACATCCTTTCTGGAATGTTCCGGAATATTTTAAATAGGAAGCAAGCAGGCTAATCAGATGGAGTTGGCTTTCTATAGTAGAATCTTCTAGCGAGCTGGCTCTTATACACAGCAGTTGTCATGGATAGGTTTCCATTTTTACACGCAATGAGTTATTTTTTTTCTTTTTCGCAACTTATCAAATGGGAAAAGTGTAGCAGTTCCTGTCTTGAACTGGTTGGTAAAGAGGAATAAAAATGTCACAAAAGATTTGACAGCTATCATTATTCAGCTGGAAATCTGAGGGAAAAAAAAACAAAGTTTTATTATATTCAACTTTTCAGAAGTGTGAGTCAGAACATTGTAGGAGAGCGTATAATAAGTCAAAACCATGCAACTGAAGGGCTTGTCATCTCTGTTGCTAAATGAGTACATCCCACCCCATCACGGAAGACTGCACCTCTACGCCATTAACATAATATCAGCACTCTCAGCTGGATATACTGCCCTTATGTTTTGTGGGATATTTTTGTACTGAAGCTTTGCAGGGGGAAAGGCATAAATAAGGCAACAACAACAGACAATTGCCTAAATATAAAATTTGTCAATCACATAGCAAAGCATAACTGTATATATGAATTCAATGGTCAAGGAATACTGAGAAGTGAAAAGAAAAGTATTTTTTTGGAATCTCCCACGGAGGTGACTTGTGCTGCGAAACACATTTAGATCTACAACTGCTTCAAACCATGAACCGGCAGATGTGTGCAACAGTAGAGAAGTACAATAGAGAAGATTCAGAAGATCACTGGGAAGTAGATTATATATATAGTTTAAGTATGTTTCCCCAATCTGGTCATTAACGTTGTGTGATGACTGTCTGTTGTGTTGCCTCGTGTTTGTTAATAAATCCCACGTTACCCGACTACCGCTTCTGTCCTGCTTCCCTGCTCCGTGCCGAAGCGTAAAGCCATGACATATATTTTTGCTAAAAATGTAACAAAAGGGGAAGATGGTGGCGCGGGAGGTAGTGCTATCATTCGGCAACCGGAGGGTTGCAGGTCCAAGCCCTGGCTCCTCCTGACCCCATCAAAGTGTCCTTGAGCCAGACACTGAACCTCAAATTGCTCCCGGTGAGCAGTTTAGCACCTTGCATGGCAGCCTCTGCCACCGGTGTATGAATGGGTGAATGTGAGGCATGAAATGTGAAGTGCTTTGAGTACTCATAGGAGTAGAAAAGCACTATATAAATGCAGTCCATTTGCCATTTAAAATTTTTATAATCCTGGCAGTTCAGTGAATTGCGAAACGTTTGTAATTGTTGCTAATGTTTGTAATGTTGTTTGTAAGCTTATCTTGCTACTGTATGGACATTCCTTTTGACCATGTTCTTTTGCCATACTGTCTATAAATATTAATTATTACTAATAAAAATGAAATATGAACTGCAGGAGTACCGGTACTTCATTTTTTTTACAACGATTGAAGATTTGCAACCTTTAATTTTCAGACGTGAGAGACTTCACTGAGGAAATACGATAAAAAGACATCTCTTAAATTTGGGTAAGCAGTGACTTTGTAAATTACAAAATGTCACGTTTTCTAATTTTTATTGTTACTGTAAAAATGTGTCTAACTAAAAAGAAAGTAATATATGCAAAATGTTGGTAACTAGGTTTTTCTTATAGCATTTTTTTGAACCCTAAGGCTTTTCTGCAAGTATACAACTACAGACTAATTGCTTTATTTAACTTATTATGTTTCTCAAGATATGGTCATAAAATAGCTTAAAATAGAATGGACTGTATTTGCTAAAAATAAAATTCACATAAATGATGCAACCTGCATTTTGTCTGTTCGGTCAAAAGCAGTAAGAGCAAAGCTGCAACATAGAATTAAAAAAAAACTAAACAAAAGCGGAGTGTGGGCATGTTTCCCAAAAGCAGAGCCGCTAATTATACGTTATCAACTTACATATTTGAAACCATGCAACTGAATGGTTTCAACTATCAAAACCAAGATGTTATATTAAAAAAACAGCAAGTGAACTTTATAGAACTGTTTTATAATCCTTTCTCCTTGGGTCAATGCTGGTTCTATGTCTGTTTAAAACATTCTAGAATTAAAATGCCTGTGATTTTGTATGGTTAGAAAAGATCAAATGGTCGTTTTCTTGGGAAGTGGATGATGACAGAAGCCTTGCCCTTTCTGAGAAAAATCTGGGAAGTCTGGATCATCTAAACCGGCCACAGCTGGTTTCAGAAATAACATGAGCATGTCATTCAGAAGAAAAAGTTAAGAGCAGTTGTGTTGGACAGTGAGCTGAATACCAAATGTTCGCTCATATTCCCCTGCTCCTGCTCTGCCGTAGCTACGAGGGGGAAGGCTGACAATCCAACAACAGCTCTCTTCATTCTATTTGCTCTTCGGGACACTTTTTATTTACATTGCATTCCTGAGAACTTAGATGAAGTTTCAGGTTAAATCCAGCTGCTTTGCATCTTAGCTGGGCTTTGCATTTAAACCAGCTCTGTAAACACAGGCAAAATCTGACTCAACCCAAAAGTAGGCCAACATTTGTTTGCTTTGGGGTGACATATGAATCAATTCACCATTTCAAAAACGCCTTTGCTGAACGTAATGCAGATCAGGTTAATATTGCAAGGTTTGGTCCAAAAGATACAATTATAAAATATATCAACATATTATAAAACATTTGTTGACAAGGTAGCTACTGTAGAAGTCACAGGTAGAAAAAAATGATCAACTGATGCAAATTTTTCAGTTGAGCTCCAGTTATCTCGTTTGTTGGGTAGTTAACTGGGAATACATTTGTTACTGGCATCGCTTAAAGGGTGATTATGTACAAGAACAGGAAAGGGATCTCATACGTTAAAAAATACATAAACATCCACCATGTTATAAGGCATGTCAGAATATTACAGTCATAACCATACATTTTTATTATTTTTTTTCTTCAAACGGCAATATAAAAGGGGGTCCAGCTGACTGAGGTTGCGGCGGAGTCGCTGGGAGGTCATTCAGGTGAAGCTCCTAGGAATCATCCATCATTAAAGATGACTTTCCCACTTGCCGTGCAGGATCCTTGAGGTTGGGTGATGTGCTCTCTATCCCTTGATCCCTGTAAATGTCTTCTTCTATTGCAGTTGCTGGCTGAAGGATGGCTAAATGACTGATGATTACAGGAGGATGGCTTTTGCTAGAAATCCACGTCCATCCATCCATTTTCTGTACCCGCTTGTCCTACGCAGGATTGTGAGGGTTGCAAAACTGAACCCAGAACCTACCGGTACAGGCAAAGAACTACCCAGGGTGGGGCCTCAACCCACCTCAGCAAATCCTTACTCAACTCCCTCCATCCATCCATCCATCCATCCATCCATCCATCTATAATGAATGAATCATTCTTTTGAACTGGTTCTTTTCAGCGAATCGGTCAAACTGTTTTTCAAATCCAAAAGAATCCATCTTTTGTACATCCACATATTGCACAGGTCAAAGTGTTAGATTCTAATAACATAAAAATTATCATATAAAGACACACCACAGCCTCTTTTAATTCACTTACATTTGCTTTTCATAGACTGTCTGTAGCCATGTTGCCTTCAGTGCCCCTCTGCATAATGTAATCTGTTGTATTTGTCCTGTGTCCCTGCCTGGTTTTTCAGTAACACGTTAGTCGTGTTATAGCAGGACTGACTGTAAATGGAAAAATATATTTTAATTTAGACTAAATACAGTTGATTCCCATTTCGACAGAATACCCATCTTGGAGCTTTGTTTTCAATATCATTACCATCTACAAAAGCAAATGAAACATATTAGAGATGATTTACTTTGTAAATATGGATCCAGCAAGAGACATAGAGGAAGAAGGTTGTTGGGGGGGGGGGGGGGCAAATACATGGAAGAAGAGTAGGAAGCGGGGCGGCATGGTGGTGCAGTCGTGGGGTTTCCTCCGGGTACTCCGGTTTCCCCCCACAGTCCAAAAACATGCTGAGGCTAATTGGAGTTACTAA
>JAODJX010000015.1:18559568-18571560 GCA_026776945.1 Isichthys henryi
CCCATTGCTTCCGGGATAGGCTCCGGACCCCCCGCGACCCAATAGGATAAGTGGTTTGGAAAATGGATGGATGGATGGATGGATGGAAGAAGAGGAAGCTATGCGATTGGAATAAGAGCAACAGTGAATGTCTGAAGCCAGAGAGGGAGCAGCCTTGCAGTGTTTGCGAATTTATCCAAAGGCGACTTGGGGTCACATCTAGCAGACATTGACCCAAACGGCACAGCGCACCTCATCCCGTTCTTAGATAACCAAGATGGAAGAGAGAGATGGAGTGAGAAGAAACATGCAGCCCTTTGCTGTTCTGTGGCATAACATAACATGTCACCTCTCCACTGCAGTCACAGGCTTCTTTGTGGCACCTCCCTGGATGTCTTCACGTATTCTGTCAACACGTTCCCCCTTCCAGAACCTAAAATTAAGGACGTATTTACAGTGTAGAGTAAACTAAATGCCCATATTGGATGCCATGAATGCTGGATGGATAAATATATTTATCCCGAGCAAAGCAGAGATTGGATTAGGCATGGTAAAGGATACCTTCGCAGGTTTAATGCCAGGGAAGAGAGTAGATGCAATGTGGGTGACACTTTTGGCTAAATCCAGGAGTGACGGTGGGCTAGCAGTGTTATATATGTGTATGTGCATGTGTGTGTTTGTGTGTGCGGATGTGGTCATGTTTGTGTTACGTTTAGAGGACCAAATCCTCACAATGTGATTAAAAAAAAAACTTATATTAACATTTTTTTTTTTTTCGGTTCCCACAAGAGGAAACTCAGTTTTAAAAAGAGCTGTCAATGCATTTGAAAATCTAAAAATTCCTTGTATTTTGTTTGGTTGCTTGTTTGGTTAGGGCTGGGTAGAGTTAAGTTTCTCATTTTAGGATTAGAGTTTTCCCCAGAGAAATGAATGGAGAGTCTCCACAAAGATATAATTACAAACCTGTATGTGTGTGCATGCAAGCGCATAAAGATAAAGAACGTTGAAGCATATTGCAGCATTTCCAATTCAGTCCTGAAATGTATATTATAATACATTCTATAGAGGCATAAGGTGTTACTCTCTAACAGCACATTTATTTATGCAAAACATTTAACATACCTCAAAGGCAAAATGGGGCATCTTTTACTCCTCCCTGATGCTAGCGTTTTTAGGTCAATGTGTTATGTGTGACAAAGTACGCTTGTCGGCTGAGAACTCCTGGCAGTGTTTGGTAGAATGACTATTTTGAGACATGCATAAAGTATTTTGGTGGTTCAATTCATGTTGGAGGTGAGATTAACTATTGGGCCAAGTTCCGTGTTGGTAATGCACGCTGTGTGAAGAATTTTTAAAGAATGATTGCAGTATTGATAAACATGTGTTGTCAGTACTGTAAAACTGTAAAAACTATTTATCATGTCACAAACTAGTTAGCAAGGGAAAAATGATATGTGACTAATTTATTTATGGTGGCAGCTTACTGTTTGCTGGAAAATAAAACACCAATTCTGTAGAGGTGTTTTCCAATTGCAATTAAAAGAATTGAATTGTGAAGCTTTAACAATAATACTGGACAATAAGATCAAAAATATTTCCTGAAATTGGCAACTGTGAAAAATTAACTTATTTGGCATCCTGTGGAAGAAAAATTGCCATGAAAATAGCAGATGGTAATGATTATTGTCATGCCCAGCTCGTCCGCTCCTCGTGTGTGCCACGCCCCCTGATTATCCACGTGTGCTTCCCTGATCTTGCCCAGCTGTGTCCACTTATTTTCGCCCAGTCTCGTCTATTTCAGTCCATGTCTTGCCTTAGTTTCTTGTCCGTCATTGATGTTAGTCGATGTTCTGTCCTGCTTGTAGCCTTATTCCCCAAATAAATCCCCGTTTGCCCCGACTTACGGCTACCTGCTTCTTCCTTACCTGCCTGTCTGTCCGTTCGCCTTACCCGCTCACCGCAACTCTGACAATTATACTCAGTCCTCCCAATGTCCTTTTATCTTAGTGAATGCAGATGTAGGAAAAAATAAAGCTAAATAAGGAATCTGTAGCTCTATACCCCCACTGGACGAAATGGGATGCTCTTTCGTTGTTGGTTTTATGTGCAGGCAATGACGTGTGTTGTGAGGCAGTCATTGGCTCCGGTCTGTCATTGAAGGGGACATAGAGCGCGGCACTCCAGAGTTGCTGTAAACAGTGACAGGTTCTCCTAAGTCATGTCCATTATACCGATGGATACTTCACTGTTCTGTCTGCTGTCTTATATTATTCATTGCCTCATGGTCATAAGGAGTACCAGTAAGTGGGTCTTTTTTGGAATAGTGATATTGTGGATATAAGATGTGGTTTCGCCTTGTTTATCAGTTACGGAAATGAGAAAAGTCTCTCCTTCCTGGGTGTTTAGATGAACTTGGGGTTCATCACTAAATGTTGACGTTACTTCAAGCCTGGGAGCCTCTTTCCTCGCCTACAGTGTGTGAGGTTCCATCTCATGATGAAAGGGACAGACGGAGTTGCGAAGTGTGTTGTTCGGCTTGACAGCAGTTCAGTGAGCTGCAGAAATTATTGCCTTTAATTGCGTATCAGCAAAAAAATAACAGATGAAGTTTTACTTTATATTTCCACAACCAAGCAAGCTTAGTAAGATTTCTTGCTCAAAATATTAATATACCCTCTAGCCCCTCCAGTCTTTCATCAAGTGTTAACAGGATCCCAGTTCAACTGTAAACTTTTTTGAATTCCAGGAGATTTGGACAACATGAAACCTTAATTAAGAAAACTTGTTGCAAGACAAGGTGCTTTCAGAGATATACTGTACTGGCAAAACTTGTATACCGTACGCTGTCTATAATTTCTCTTATAGCTTCTTAGAACACACTAGAAGGAAAATAGCTCTTTTAAAAAATCCTAAGTATTTAAATTAGGCTGTTAATTTCCATTGCATGCTTGTTCCCTCCATTTCTCAGAGACATTCTATTCAAGTGAAAGAATGTACCTAAGGTGCCGTAGGAAATAGTGTGTGAATGCGTGTGTATGTGTGCATCAGTGACTTGTGACTGCCTTGTGCCCCTACGTCAGATGTGGTGCTGTCTTCAAAAGGCTCTGGCTGACTGTTACCTCTCGAGGATAAAGACATCTGTGGAAGTAATTGAGTGAGAACGTTCAGCTAGGGAATTTCACTTAGTAGTGTTCAGGGGCTATTCTTTACCCGAGGCTAACGTGGGCCAGGCTTACGAAAGCAGAGGGGAAGGAGTAGCGAGTTAGCCGCAGGCTATTCTTAAACCTGAATTTAGGCATTGAAGCCAAAACTTTATTAAATTGCTGTTAGTGTTATCAAACTAGAACATCGAGTTATCAGTTGTCTGTGTTCTCCTCTCCAAAATTATCCTCCCACTTTTATAATATGAGGTCATAATTTACTCAGTGCTTCAACAGACTACTCCCCCAAATAATGATAATTAATAATGACTGCCAAATCAATGTTAATGACACACAAAGTGATCCTTGAAAGAGTATTCTTCCTTGAAAAACCATAAATAATTCATGGTCGCCTTATACGGAATGCAGATCCATGAGTTTGGTCAAAACCATTGAAATTATTGTTTGCGGCTACAGTATGTGTGTGTAAAAATCACAGTTACGCAGTGAGTGTTATCAATAAATAAAGATGGTGACTGGTGGTTTGGAGGTAGAGATGGGTGGAGTTCATGAAAGGACAGTTTGAGAGAAGCTGTAACCTGCAAGGGAAGGGAACGGAGAGACCCAAATGCAGCGCTGGAAATCCGAGGCAGGGGTTTGCGGGGATCCGAGATTTCACAGGCGTAGCCTGACAACAAGCAGCGGAAAGCACAGGGTGCAGCGTATAGCTGTGTGTCTGGAGTGGCATCAATCATGCAGTTCTGGGGAGTTCGGATAAATACTGCATGACCTTACTTCACCATTCTTCCATACTTTTGTGCGAGAAGTTCTGCTATACTTATATGTAATTATACTAAGTGTGCTTATTTGGGAAAGTACAGTAAAAGTATTTACAGTTAACTATGAAGAAGAATGATAGCTCACAATGGCATACTTTTCTGAGTGAAATTCAGACTAGAGTATAAGCAACCACTTGCTATGCGAATACTGTTTTGGTACAATTGGCTGGATCTTCAAATGAAGGGGTAAGAGTGCAGCATTACAGGCATATTGAACGCAGAAAGATTCTCTAGTATGGGCACGATTTTATATATATATATATATATATATATATATATATATAGGGACATATATTTTTTTTTACAACACTTGAATGTCACTGTCTTATTTTGAACTTGCCAACAGGAGAACAAATGCATTTTAATGTTCTATTTACAAAAAGTTTAATATCTATCCAGATGTTTCCCACTTATTCCACTGAGGGTCACAGACTGGTTCAGCAGCAGACCCTGGATGTTGTGAGTTGGTCTTCAATTCTGTAATGTTGCACACTCTGTGTCTGGTCACCCTCCTTTTCAGCACTGACAGTGGACCATTCAGATTAATTACTGGACTTATTTCATCGGTTTCCTCATTCCTACTCTTACCCTGCATATTCCAGTGCATGTGTCTCCTCTCCTGTGGATTTGTGAGCCTAATCTCCCTACTCCTGTGATTGTGTGTCCTGACCCATCACTCTGCGCCAGTGTGTGTCCTGACCCATCCACTGTGCCAGTGTGTTTCCTGACCCATCTCTCTGTGCCAGTGTGTATCCTGACCCATCCTCTGTACAAGTGTGTGTCCTGACCCATCCTTTGTACCAGTGTGTGTCCTGACCCATCCTCTGTACCAGTGTGTCTCCTGAACCATCCTCTGTACCAGTTTGTGTCCTGACCCATCTGTCTGTGCCAGTGTGTGTCCTGACCCATCTCTCTGCGCCAGTGTGTGTCCTGACCCATCTCTTTGCGCCAGTATGTGTCCTGACCCATCCACTGTGCCAGTGTGTCTCCTGAACCATCCTCTGTATCAGTGTGTGTCCTGATCCATCTCTCTGTGCCAGTGTGTGTCCTGACCCATCTGTCTGTGCCAGTGTGTGTCCTGACCCATCTCTCTGCGCCAGTGTGTGTCCTGACCCATCCACTGTGCCAGTGTGTCTCCTGACCCATCCCCATCCTCTGTACCAGTGTGTGTCCTGACCCATCCTCTGTACCAGTGTGTGTCCTGACCCATCTCTCTGTGCCAGTGTGTGTCCTGACCCATCTCTCTACGCCAGTGTGTCTCCTGACCCATCCTCTGTACCAGTGTGTCTCCTGACCCATCTCTGTGTGCCAGTGTATGTCCGGACCCATCTCTCTACGCCAGTGTGTGTTCTGACCCATCTCCCTTTGTGAGTGTGTGTCCTGACCCATCTCTCTGTGCCAGTGTGTGTCCTGACCCATCCACTGTGCCAGTGTGTGTCCTGACCCATCTCTCTACGCAAGTGTGTGTCCTGACCCATCTCTCTACACTAGTGTGTGTCCTGACCCATCTCCCTGTGCCAGTGTGGGTCCTGACCCATCTCTCTATGCCAGTGTGTATCCTGACCCATCTCTCTGTGCCAGTGTGGGTCCTGACCCATCTCTTTGTGCCAGTGTGGGTCCTGACCCATCTCTCTACGCCAGTGTGTGTCCTGACCCATCTCTCTGTGTGAGTGTGTGTCCTGACCCATCCTCTGTGTGAGTGTGTGTCCTGACCCATCTCTCTGTGTGAGTGTGTGTCTAGCTTCTTCAGGGTCTGCACATGTGTGTGCCTTACCCTGCACCCCTCAGATAGATTTGTTGATTTTCCGACTGGCCTCAGACTACTACACCTGTTTAGCACCCTTGGTTACCGAGAACTCTGCGCATGCAGACCCTGGATGTTGAGGCATCGTTACAGATTCACAGGCAATCACTAATACACAATCATAAATTGCAGGAAATTTAGAATTTAGAGAAACCAACATCTCTTACTGCGTATATTTGCACTATGGGAGGATACTCATGTGAAAAATATGCAAACTGCACACATGCAAAGGAGACTGGATTCAATCACTGGAGGCACGAGAGAACTGAGCTACCCACTGAGCCACGGTACATACATGTAAATACATGCTGTTTTATCATAATTATTCTCATATTTGTTATATATATGTGGGTACAGTGAAGAGACATGGGAAGGATTCCACTGGTCACAGTTAATATAGTAGCACTTCTATCAGTATACTAATGCTGTAGTTCATTGCGAATAATATTAACCACACTGGGTAAAAAATTAAAGATCCCAGTAGGCCTCCTTTGAACAAGATAAGAAAAAGAAGAGCCCTGGAAGGTAATTCTGCACTTCATAGCGTCAGAGGAAGCTCTTTGATTTAGACCTGCGAATTGTGAACATGCACCATTGTTCCTTGAAAAGTCTCTTGATGTTTTCCTCCCTTTCAAATGATGAAACATGATAGCTATTGTTTTATACCCCTCCTCACTAAACAGACACCGGTTATGATTAATGCAAACAGCAAATGACTCCCAATCAAACATCTGAAACGATATGCCTTACTGGATTTAATTGTTTTCAGCTATGGAATATAAATTTAGATACATGTGTTATTTTACTTTTGAAAAATAAATACTTATATTAGATCAAAAGTACTCCTTCGTTCTTTGGGTTGTCATTTTGAATTAAGGGTAGATTAATTAGTTTACCTCAGAGCTTCCACGATTACTGGTGATGCTGTGGTTTTGACTGTTACAATCATTATGAACTGGGCCTTCTGTCCAAAACTGAGCCCTCTGGTCCATTAAACAGGACACTGCAGGAAACAGGTAACAGAGTGGACTTGGGTCCACTATATAGATGGAAGATTCCTAGAATTTGGTGCCCTAGTGACGGTCATAGTATTAAAAGAGTAAAAAGTAAACAAACGATTTACAAAATCAAAGCTATAAACACTGACACAATACAGATAAAATGGAAGCACAAAATTGTGAGCTCTGGGAGTAACAGGAATCTCAAGCAAAGCTGATAGTGATAGTTTTTTTTATTAATATCCATGGGGAAAATCTTTTCATGCCTCCCCCAACTTGCTCTCTGTAAATGAGAGTAAGCTGGATGAGAAGGGCAACCACCCATAGCAGCAGCCAGGGAGCTAAGTATTATGGGTCTTGCTCCAGGACCTACAAACATGCTGAGGGGAAACTTGAACCAGCAACCTGTGAATCACAAGCACAGCAGCCTAGCACACAGAGACACACATTGCCCCTTGGAAGTAAATATTGAACCAGAGACTTCTGGTTCTCAGGCAACATGAATGTAACTTAGGCAACACTCATGGGAAGAAGGCAGTCATGTTATAAAACAGTGTAAAGTATGAATATGACTCCGAGTGGCTGTCTTCTGAAAAGTGGCCAATAAGGGCACCTGATATCATTCCTCTCCTTAGATCCAGGTCACCCTTGCATGAACCTCATGTGGTATCAGCTTGTGACCAAACTTACTCGTTCTGATCAATGTATAGTATGTTTTTTTTCCATAAATCAATGCATTCCATTGTATTTAGATGAAGAGAGAACATTAAGCATCATTCACATAATGTGCCAGATATACTGTATAAGCAGAAATCACTTGGTTGATTTTTACGATACTTGTGCATTCTTGACATTTGCCTGTATGAAGTCTTTTAAATACTTAAGAAATATGTCTTTAGATATAGTGATGTGCAGAGGACCAAACAATACACTTATACGACAAACACACTAGGCCTTGAGAACGACTACAAGGCTTTGGGGCCCCTGATGTGTTACTTTGAGCAAACCTTGTTAGATCACCAGACCAGGAGATTTTATTAGAAGGAATGTGTTTTTTGTGCTATAACTTAAATAGCCCTCTGCAGTTGTCTTTCAAGTGTAAACAATTGCTTCGTAACTAAGAGGTATTTTAAACTGATTAAAATATATTGCTGTGATTAACTAAAGAAACTTTGATTTATTTTTCATTTAAGTTCAGAGAACAGACTCATGGTAGAAGTCTATCTTTCAGATAATGACACATGAACCTCAAAATATGCCTTTTTTCACAAGCGTAGTTGATTTTTAGAGTGGATTTTACTTACACACATTACAGCTTAGAACAATTACCACTGGGACTTTTCAAACATCCTAACTATACTTCTTGAAATATGTTTTTATTAAAACTTCATATTTATGGTAACAAGAGCAAATACCATTCAATGCTGATGCAAAGGGGTGTAACAGGGAAACTTTAAGCATTTATTTCCAAAAATATATAATTTTCTTACATTATTCTGATAATGAGAATTGTAAAAACTACAGTATGAGGTAGAATTATTAAGTCATGCGTCTCCCAAGGCAAATAGCACTGAGCACGTGTAGACTGTATACAGTAAATAAAGTAATGGATTTGCATTGTCTAATCCAGAGACCATTGGTGAGGAATTCCAGATGTTATTAAAATAGTTTGAATGACCTGATGCCAGACATGTAGAGAATATGAAGGAATGGATGTTACTTAGGGAGAATATGGGGTGTGAATAAACTGAGTTTTAAAACATAGGCTACAGAAGATCTGAAACAAAGATATTTGACATACTCCTTGGCAGTAATAAGGCCTTGGTTGAGAAGGAGGCATTTTGAAGCTTCTGAAGATCCCCTTAGGTGATTTCATATCCACTTCATGTCATAGTGACATTCAGATACATCTAGAAACAACTAGAAAGTTACAGCAAAATACTTCACAAACAAGGGTGGGTATAAGTATGAATCCAGGCAATTAAGCAATGAGATTTTATGACTTTTGACTTTGCCTTCAATGATCAGTTACCCTACAGTATCCCAAAATTATTTATTCACATAGACACATTGATACCGGTTACCTCAACTGCTATCTGTTGCATTTTTAAAGCAATAACTTGCCTGGAACCTGTAAAATCTTCCAATGCCAGACTTAAGTGATTTGTCCTTGTCGAGTTTATTCTCTTTCAGTTCCTTCTTCTAGTTCTTATACACTCTGACGGCCATGTTGAGTGTAAACTGCAAAAAGAATGTAAAGTTACATTCAGAATATTGTCTTTTCTCGTACACAACATTTCCCTCTTCTATACCATTGAATTTTATTGCCATATGAACTACAGTATGAACTCTGTGTTGCTTTCAGTGTATATGACATTGAAAGTAGTTACACATACACTGATTGGAGGAGATCCAATCATCCATCATTAAAGCTCCTTCTCTTTTTGCTATGGTTTATCCTCACATGCACGTCACATTACTGCACACCTCCTTACTCTTGATCGCGGGTTTTTAAGAACTGTTGAGGAGGAAAGAAGGAAGTAGAGTAATATTCAATCAGCAGAAATACTCTCAAGTTGCACCTCTCTTTGTCTCTTCATTGGCTCCCTATAGGCACAGTTCAAGTCCTTGTTGCTGCCTTTGTCAGATGCTCCATCTCACCCTCTGTGGTCAGCAAGCCAGTGTCACCATATGATTGCATGAAAACCATACTCATGTTGTATGAGTCATGTGTGGTGCCTCAATGGTGGAACAAGGTGAAACAATCTCCACAACCTTTGAAAAACATTGTGAGACCTATCTACTCTGGGAACATCTCTGACCTCACGTAACCTCTGACCCTCCCAAGCCCACTGTTTTCAGTCAGTAGTCTATTTAAAGAGTCTATTAATTCATAATTACACTTAAAACCCCACTAGAACCTCTTGCTGCTATTTCTGTAGCTTTTTTGATGCTTTGTATAGCTCATGTTCCCAAAACTGTCTTGCATTTGTTACTTGCTACTCATTGGAAGAAGCTAAAGTGGCTCCTTGACAGTGATATACTCATGACGAATTACCTCACTTGTAGTACTATTACTAGGAATAAGAATGAGATATGATTTGGAAATATCTAAAAACAATCAGTCAGTGCTGGATCATGGTGAGCCTGGAGCCTATCCCAGGAAGCATTGGGCAGAAGGCAGGGAAGACCCTGGACAGGGTACCAGTCCATCAGGGGATCACAAAATATACGTAATTTAAAGATGTCAAATCATCAAAGTGAATGTTAACACAAGGAGGCCACCTATGAACATGAATGGGGCCATGAGTCAAACCCCTAACCCTGGAGCCAACATATCATTCCTACTAAGACAACAGTGCTTTCGAATGCGGGGGAAGTGTGCGGGTTTCTGAAATAATGTCATATGAAAAACATGAAGGCAAATCTATACTGTAATGGTTTCAGCTGAGATGAAAGTAAAAATTGGGTTGACACAGTGCTTTACAATCTGCCTTATTAAGTTACCTTTTCCATGTTTTTATCCACTTTGGGATCAGAAGCACAGTATGAATTTAGTACTGGGAAAAAAGAACTAAATAGATGTATTGAGGACAATGGACAATATTAGGTGCTTTCCCACCACATGAACTATTTTCAGGAATAAGGAACTTTTTCAGGAACCAGGAATGTCTGGCCTGTTCCCACTGCAGGAACTCAGCTTGATTCCAGTTTTATGTTGGACATGAAGGCCTGTCTCATAATCTCTATTCCGGTTCATCCCAAAAGTTCAAAAGTTGAAAGGAAGACACAAAAGTATCGAGACAGCCCAGGAACTCAGAACCTGGTTCCTGAACTGCAGTGGGAAAGTGCTTAGTGTAGCTATGAACATTGCAGTTATTATTATAATTGTCTTTGACAATAAAGGAGAATAAAATGTTGGTGCTATCATCTTAAATACATTTCGCCACTTGACTGTTTCTCTGCCTCTGAGTAGGGTACTAAGAAATCAGCAATCAAGAGTAAGGCTCGGTCAAATGAGACCAAATTTCTTTAACTTTGTACGTTTTTCTTAGAAATGGAGTTTTAAAAAAAAAAATCATTGCTTCCCACCCAAACAGTGCGCATGTGCATTGCAACCCTTAGATGTTAATTAGTTTATTTTTATATTATTATTATTGTATAATAATTGCTATATTCCAGTCAAAGCTTTTTCAGTAAAGGACTTGTGTTTCATCTGAGCTATTTGGCATATTTTTCAACATGTCAAAATATATTAAGCCCAACATCCATCTTGAGAATGATATATTACTAACTTGTCATTCTCATCGTCAAGCCTCAGGACAAAATAATGGACTACTGGAAAATATTGAAGATAGAGAGGAAAATAATTTGCTGTCAGTGTTAAAATGCAATGAGAGAATAATGACCCATTTTTGGACATTATTCTATGAATGGACAGTTGGAATTCACTGGGAGTGAAGGATCTTAATATAACACTTCTTAGGATTTCTGACCTGCCACAATTTGAGGCAAGTAGGACTCACTCCCTGTCTGAAGGAATTTCAGAGCTGAGGAGCTCTAAATGAAAATTTGCTTCTTTCAATTGAAACATAACGATGGGCTCTCATATTACATCTTTACTCTGAGGTTTTTGTTTTTTTTTAAAAAACAAACTCTAATCTAAAGTACTGTAGTTCGGCACATTGTGTTTGTGGTGAAGCGTACAACTTCAAAAAATATACTTTTAATCTATGCTCAGCCTTTCTTCTTACAAATGACCACAAGCAACATACTTGGTAGGGGTGGAAAATAGAAAAGCCTCTAGAATCATTTAAATGTGTGACATAGTGGTTAAACAACTTAATTTAGGACTCATTTCTATAAAAATGGCTCTTAGGCTAAAATATATATCAGCCATTTATATATTGTGCTATATAATGTAGATAATTTATGCTATATGATGTAGGTAATTTGTCCTATATAATGTAGGTAATCATAAAGCTACGACTACTAATATAAAAATAATAACATCAAAACTGCTCCTACTACTACTACAACTACTACTACTAATAATAATTAAAATAATAATTCAGAATTGAAAAAAGCTAGAGATACAAATGATTTGAAGCATTATTTTTTTTTGATTCCATAAAATTTTTGCCTTTTGTTGTTTGTGTCACGATCGTGGCTGGCGCGAGCGGCGATCGTGCGGGGTAGCAGGTAATGGACAGGCAGGCAAGCGGAATACGG
>JAODJX010000015.1:18571660-18598386 GCA_026776945.1 Isichthys henryi
GGTACCATCGGGGAATCACACGGGGGAAACCAGGGGGCGTGGCACACGGGAGGAATGGACGAGCTGGGTATAACAGTTTGTTTGCTTGCAGCTTAGTCCCTCTTGACTGCTTGAGTTCTGTTATGATTTTAAGCAGAAGCTCCTATTTGAAATGCATTTTTATCATCCGTAGATAATTCGCTTGTCAACAGGTGCGATCTGACTGGCTTCTCCTTTATTTACACTGGTTACAAAGTATTTCCCGTGCGATTTGAAAATCACACAGCCTATATGATTCATTCATAATAGATATACTCCTCAATGTTTTTTTTTCCAATGATAAGTAGTCATAGCAGCTTTGACATTAAACCATGCTTATGCCACACCCTTTTGTGAAACTGCAAACTTTTAAGAAGTTTCATAAATATACAAAGTAAATGTAAAAAAATATATCAAATACACTTCTAAGTAAAAGTACCTTCTGCAGCCTATTATTGCATGAGGCATTCATGGTCGTAAGATTAACGAAGTTCTTTCAGACTGTTTAAGGATAGTTCAAAATGTATACCGAGACGCTAACTCTTATTTAATCACAAGAAGAAGTAATTCTGTTACTGACAGTCAAATAATGAGAACGTAGTTTAGCTGTGTTACAGGGTTCTGGCACTTTTTGGGACTAGTACTACAAGATAAACACCAACTACTTTAAATACATTTGAAAAACAGTATAATTCTACATGATCTGAATCTTCCTGCGCCGATCCGACACTGTATTCCAACAGCGACACTTTCTTTCCCATCTCCCGCCCTGGGTTCTTTTTATAAGATGTTTTGGATGTAGCCAGATGATACATATTTTCCTCCCATATCTTTCTTTAATCTCTCTAACTCTTCATAGTTGCATCTTTCACCAGTTTCCTCAGTGCCTCTTCACAGCCATTTCCTTTTATGTTTCCTGATCTGCTCCTCTCAGACTCTCAGGCTTTCAGTAACTTCATCCTTAACTTGCTTTTACAGCTCCAGGCTCTCCATGGTTTTATCTCTCCTTTAAATTCACTACCCAACCATGATTACTCATGATTACTTATGATTACTCACACAGGCATTACTTAGATAATTATGTGGTTTGCTTAGTTGCATTGTACCCAAATTCATACTGGTTTATGAATTTTTCAGTTCATTTTGCATTGAATGCAAGGAACGTACAATAGAAATTCATTGATACTTAGTTCAAAGTGTCACAAATGTGAGCCTTAAGGCAATAGCATGTGATCATTGATGAAGGGTTTGAATACTTTTGAAAGCCAAGAAAATCACATATGTTATGGATACTGGTGTATTAGTTCTGAAAATGAGATGAAAACCGTGATAGAAACAACCTTGTGTTGTTCTGGAAGACAGAATCGCAACACATATAGCACAACAACACGAAATAAATGAGGCAAGCTTTATTTGGTCAAGATGGGGAACCCTGAGACTGCAGCACATCCGGGCACATTCAAGAACATGATGTCATCCAGTATAGAGTATAACGTTTTATTTTTGAATGTATTTTTGTTTAAGTAGCTATTTTGTGTGAATTTTAGGTAATCTAATGTGTTCTTTTAGTGTCATTCTTTTTTTTTTGTGAATTGTTGGTGATTAATGAAACCTAGAAGTTTTAGATAGATACATAGATAGATAGATAGATAGATAGATAGATAGATAGATAGATAGATAGATAGATAGATAGGTTCTCTAGATGAGCTGACTGCCTAATTACAGCCTATATTAAGCCACATCATGAAGACTGTGGCTATACATAGTAACACCAACACCTTAAACTACAAAAATACCTCCCATCCCTTATGCTCCACAGCCAAATACATCCATTTCTCCCATTTCAGTCTGTGCCTTATGTATGTGCTCTTGATTCATTTTGTTTGGTGAGCATCATAGCATAATCTGAAGGCTTTCTCAACATATTGCCTCAATGTAAAACACCTGATGTGCTGGTTGTTTCTGAACCACAGCACAGCTAAGGAGCTTATGTTCCCAGAAGCCATGAAGCTTGAAGGTTAACCATCATTACTGTGATGGAAAGCGCCGTTCCTGGTATGTCTGGCAGTGAGCCATAGTCTGGGCTGGAAGCTCAGCAATCAAGGCCGGAACCTCACAGCATGGTACAGATCATGCACTGCCATTTGTTAATAGTTAAAATGAAGCACACAGGAGACCTCGCGACCAGCATACGTGATGTTCATTCCTGGTCATGTCATATCAGGAAATATTGAAGTAAAGGAAATGTAGCAGAAGTGTAGCAAAACCCAAGCCCAAAACAAATCCAAAAATCCATCAAAAAACTCAGATAAAATTTTTTATAACTAGTAATTGATGCTTTATTTCCCTTTTGATCAAGCAGGAGTTGCGATGCATGCTATCGTGCTCTCCTTTCAGACATATACATACATATATACAGGTGTGAGCAAAGCTTAGGGTCTGAGCCCAGGGTCGGCCATTTATCTGGTGACCCCTGGATGATTTTTTGTGGCCTTGCTCAAGCTCCCATTGGAAATGCGGCCGTTCTGCCAAGCATAGGATTCAAACCGGCAACCTTCCGATCACAGACAGAGAGGGCTAACTGCCCCACCCCCATAATAAAAAGTGTAGCTTTATTATATATGAAATTCTGGCATAAGAAGGCAGGATGTGTCACAGTAGCAGGGCTTGCAGTTACAACTCTGCACGTCTGTGGTAGATCCTTCTGTTTAGTGCTGTGAGATGGAGAGACGCTTTGACTGTTACATCTGAATACTGACTACTGCTTTTATGTGTTTCTGGGTTAAGTTTGTGATGTATGAATGGAACAAAACAGTTCTATATATTTACACTCAACTGTTTTCTTTAGTTGTATTGCTTATGTGATGTTCTATGAATCACAAGAACAGTAAAGGGATTTTTGACAGTTTAAAATTCTGCAGGTATTCCATTTCCAAAAAGATACTCCGTTTTAGAAATAATGGTTTCTTCAACAGTTATGCCTGTAGCAGGATAAGTCAAATGAAAAGCATTTTGAGTAGCTAGATTAGTTTGTATTATTTTAATGCAGCTTGCATCAAGGTCTGATTTAGTGCACAAACGTCATAAACACATGCCTGGAATTCTAATAAACACATGATACATGATAAGTATTAGGTTAGTACTTTAATCAAGTAAGTGCTTGCAAATTGTTGGACACAAACAATATCTATGTTCATGCAAAATGCAACCGTTCATGCAAAATGCAACTGTATTGAATCTTTAGGATAATAATAATAATAATAATAATAATAATAATAATAATAATAATAATAATAATAATAATAAGCATAAGCATTCTTTTTAATATCTGTTTTTACCAGACGGCACTTCTTATTCTGGGCAGTGTTGACAGGCACGATTCAGCATGATTAAGTCTGACACGCCCCCAAAGCCCTGACTGGCTAACTCAATCCCTCTGAGGGAGTCAATGAGAGGGCAGATTCGCTCGGAGCAGCTGGCACCGTGCCTGGCGGCCGCACTCCACATAGCCTCCATGGGCCCCTGATTTCTATTCATTTTGGCAAAAAGCTGAAGATAGCATTCCCTTATAACAATCAGGTTACTTTATGTAGTAGTTTTGTTACTGTTATTAGTTTGTTACTCATTTAATGTGATTTTTTTTAAAAAATCAGTAACAATGTAACATTTAAATATAACAATGAAACATATCTATGCAATAACTTCAATAATCACTACTAATAAAATTCATCCAGAAGAGCATTTGTGAGGTCGCGCACTGATGTTGTGTATGAAGGCCTGGCTCGTAATCTCCGTTCTAGTTCAACCCAAAGGTGCTTGATGGGGTTGAGGTCGGGGCTCTGAGTCAGTAGGTCGAGTTCTTCCACACCAAACTTACCCAACCATGTCTTTATGGACCTTGCACAGTAAAACAGAAAAAGGACCTTCTGGGACCAGAAGTGTGATTTGTCACTCCAGAGAACACGTACCCACTGCTCCAGAGCCCAATGGTGACATTCTTTACACCACTCCATCCGACACTTGCCATTGCACTTGCTGATGTGAGGCTTGCAGGCAGGTGCTCGGCCACTGAAGCCCATTCCATGACATTCTGGGCGCACAGCTTCTGTACTGGGGTTAGTGCCAGAGGAAGTTTGGAACTCTGCAGTTATTGATTCAAGATAGAATTTTCAGGAAAACTACTTCATTTCATTATTTATCATAGTCATTTGGGATGGTGATCTGAAATTATTACCATGCACAGCATTAAGAACTTGAGCATAATGCCTACTTTCCACCATAGAATTGGATGAAACTTTGTTTGGACAAGTACAAGGTCTAGCAGAATAAGACCAAACTGCATTGGGAGACATCCATCCATCCATCCATTTTCCAAACCGCCTTTCCTACTGGGTCGCGGGGGGTCCGGAGCCTATCACGGAAGCAATGGGCATGACGCAGGGAACAACCCAGGATGGGGGGCCAGCCCATCACAGGGCACACTCACACACCATACACTCACACACACTCACCTACAGGCAATTTAGCAACTCCAATTAGCCTCAGCATGTTTTTGGACTGTGGGGGGAAACCGGAGTACCCGAAGGATACCCCATGACGACATGAGGAGAACATGCAAACTCCACACACATATAACCCAGACGGAGACTCGAACCCGGGTCCCACAGGTGTGAGGCAACAATGCTAACCACTGCACCACCATGCCACCCCCCATTGGGAGACATGTTATACTATTATACACTATTAATGTATAACTATTATTATAAATAATTATTATCGTAAAGCCTATAGTATTTATCAATTTCATTCGAGCTTGTGGCTTTGCAGTTACATTTTTGTTAGGCAAGAACACAAATAACCGAAATATTAAATTATACTAAACTGAAAATTAATTACTGCCTTGCGCTCATAGGTTCTGGGATAGGCTCCAGCCCCCTCGTGACCCTGAACAGGACAAGTGATTACAGAAAATGCATGGATGGATGGATGGATGGATGGATGGATGCATGGATGGACATTAATTAGTGAGCTTGATTGTTCTGAGCCAATATTATAAATTTTCACGGGGCCCAAATACTGTACCAGTGCCCCCAATGTAGCACACCTCCTCGGCTACTAGACAAACAGCTTTGCTAAAACACTTGACAGAGAATTATTCATTTTACACCAAACATGGAGGCACGTATTCCTGAAAAGACTGCAAACAAGATGAGGTGACATGGAAATGTGAGGAAGAAACTGCTATTTTACTTGAGGACAGGAAGAGAGGGGTATGTAACAACAGCAAGGAAATGAAAGACTGGAGCTTTGGTTTTGGCATCAACTTCACAAAAACACACACAGAAGAAGAAAAGAGGTCACAAAATAGGGGATACACCGGAGATGAGGAGTCCGACTTTCAGCACAGTTTTGGGTCAGAGAAAACAAAACTCATTCTTATTTAATGAGTGGGAATATAGCCCAGGTAAGAGTCTGAGCAGACTGCCCCAGGGCACACCTGACCCCACTCCTGCACAGCACACAGAACCCTAGTCTCACCCCTTCTTTCTGCTCCCTTCGGTTTTATGCATTTTCTGCATAACAGAATTGAGATTGTATCTGCTTCACACATTTCAAGGATCAAAAAAATGGATCTATTGCGACATGCGCCTCAGTTAATTGCTTAATAATCACTAATTCTCAGTTAATCAGGCACGTCACCACACCTGTGTGAAGTCGGCCTCCCATATGTTTCTGATTTTAACCAAGCCGGTCTCAGTCGTTTGTCCCGGTTTGCGCCGTTAACATTTGCGCTGCTTTCGTTTCTGGGAATTAAATGCAGACGTTGCGACACAGAATCGTGCTCAATAAATTCAGATTCCCAGCTGCTATCGCGCATTTGCATTTTAATGTCTAGTGTATAATTTTTGTGTATTTCTTTATTGCTCTCATTTTATTGTGGTTAATATTTTTATTGTTATCACTTTGTATTCATTTTACGCTACTACTGAGATTTCCGAATGACTCGAGTTCCTTGGGGGTTTTCACCAGGTTCAAAGCCACAAAAAAATGTAATGAGAGGGTGTTGAATTTTCACAGGGGGCAATAAAATTTGTGAAATTCGGGGACGATGGGTGTCAGCAGTGAAATTGCCTAGTTTTATGACCAACAGAAGCAATACTTCATAGTTTATATTTTTTGGAACCTGTTCCATTTTGAGGAGACCCACATGTATGAATGATTAAGATCAATGGCAATGAGCACAGCCTCAGTATATGTATATATTCTAACTGTATATAGCATAGGGGCGGCATGGTGGTGCAGTGGTTAGCACTGTCGCCTCACACCTCTGGGACCCGGGTTCAAAACCCCGCCTGAGTCACATGTGTGCGCAGTTTGCATGTTCTCCCCATGTCGTCGTGGGGTTTCCTCCGGGTACTCCAGTTTCCCCCCACAGTCCCAAAACACGCTGAGGCTAATTGGAGTTGCTAAATTGTGCGTAGGTGTGCATGTGTGAGTGCATGGTGTGTGAGTGTGCCCCGTGATGGGCTGGCCCCCCATCCTGGGTTGTTTCCTTACCTCGTGCCCATTGCTTCTGGGATAGGCTCTGAACCCCCCTGGAAAATGGATGGATGTATATATAGCACATACTGTTGTCTACTTGTTGCTGCTTTCACTAAAATGTGCAAAGTTTTTTCCTTGAACTTTCTATATTTCGCTTGAGTGTGTCGTGTGTATCTGCCTTCATACTAATTACTCTAATTCTAACTCATTTGTGATTGGATATATGTTGATTCAGGTTGCGTGGAAGGAGAGACAAGCCAGTCATTAAAGCCAGTCTTCTCATTTTTTATTAACATACAAATTTTACTTGTCTTTAATGATGGTCTTCCAAAGTTGATAACTATTATGTCTTACAAAAATGACAGTGGTTTTAATTAATATCAGTTACAGCAAGAATCATATTGAATCACTATTTTTTCCTCCTTTATTAACGTTAACGAGTGTTTAATATGTGTGAATACATCAACTGGTAACGCTCTGTTTTTGACTGTCTGCATTCTGGCACCTATTTGCATGGATACGGCAGCTATCTAGTTAAAATAACACAAACAATAAAATAAAAAAATAACACTAAAGCAATAACATTAAAAAGTAAATAAGTATGTATTTCACTTTACAGACCAATTTACAGACCAGTCACACAATTTCACGTCCTTTGTTTGTTTAGACTTATTCTTAAAAACAAACAGTATGTCTTCCGCCCCATGTTTTGTATGCATTCTGAGACCAGCACCCGCCTCGTTACCCCTCCACTCCCATATGCTCTGACTTACAAATGAAGCACTAGTGCTTACTGATGAGTACACCAGCAAAGGTATGTAATTCCTGAAATTGCATTGGTCACCACTTTTACACAATTCATTTGTGATTGGATATATGTTGATTCAGGTTGCGTGGAAGGAGAGACAAGCCAGTCATTAAAGAACACTTGGATGTACCACACCCTTGTGAAGTAAGGTTGCCTGGTTTAAGATCCAGCTCTTTCTGCAATGCTGACTAGGACAAGCATTTGGAGGATGGATGGGTGGATGGACAGAAGGACACAAACACATAAAACTGTGACAGGAGATTGGTTAAGGTTTCCCATGTATGTTAACGGGTTTAAAAAGGAATAAAGGACATAATCAAAACAAACACACGGTTTACAAATCTACACATACAAAAACGGGCTACCAGCTTACCCAGTTTAAACCATAATAAGTTGACCAGTCCACTCTGTGACAAGCATTCCTAGCAGCATGACTACTGGTCTCAGGTAAGCTTGGCTCACTCTACCTCTAATCCTGCTGTCTCCTGATGCATTATGCTTTAGTACTGTAGATGTACATATAAGATTTGAAATATTGTATATTGAGGAAAGTGAAATAAAATGCAACAGAAGCACACTAAATATAAAAGACATACAAAATACATGAAATAAGGAGAGCGGAAAAGAGTAGAAAGGTAAAGTGGTCGATGGTGGACCTATTTATTTATTTATTTATGGAAAATCTGACCATAAATGTCAGAAGAATTATTTGCCAATACTTCAGAATGCCTACAGGAGTGGTAGTAAGTCCCTCATACCCAGACAGTAGTCAGGCATTACCAGCACCTTTTCTCACTGAAGATGACAATTTTCGAGCACTGGAAGTGGCTTTTGCTAATGTGCTGTCCCCTATTGGTTGATAAACATGTAGGCTCTATCTTTAGGTATGCCAGGCTAATGCCCGTGGTGTCACTGTTATACCTGCTGTGTTTGCTGTGTAGGGCCTACAAGTTAATTAATTGGCTTTAGTCCTAGTGTTAGTCTTCCTTTGGTCCAATTCCAAAATCCAGATGCTGGCTTGACACTGAGGTAGGGACCTGTAATGTACATATTTTATTTGCAAACCAGGATTACAGTGGTTACCTAGCAAACGGCATCATCATGCTTGCCCAAAAGAGAGTAACACTAATACAGCCGACCCTTCCCCATCATGGGGGTTGGTCCAACCATTTGGTTGTATAATATCTATGACAACTACCATCCATAGATCCAGACTAATCCTGAATAACCGTAAAGCATTCAGCTGTGTTTCCATAAGGTCAGTCCTATGTCCCTGCCCATCAAAATATCTCCATTATGGCTAATATTTATAAATATTGTAGAAGGACTGTTCCATGTAATCACTACATTCTACATTAAAAAAAAAACACTTTACAGAGAATATCTAATGAACAATTTTACCAAGTATCATAACTTGAAAAGTAAGTGTTCAATTCAACAAATGATTTAATGTGCCACGTTATGTCACGGAAATATCAACAACACTTTTATTAAATTGTTTAGCATATTACAAATGGGGGGAAACCGGAGTACCCGGAGGAAACCCCATGGTGACATGGGGAGAACATGCAAACTCCGCACACATGTGACCCAGGCGGGGTTTTGAACCTGGGTCCTAGAGGTGTGAGGCGACAGTGCTAACCACTGCACCACCATGCCGCCCCTATGCTATATACAGTTAGAATATATACATATACTGAGGCTGTGCTCATTGCCATTGATCTTAATCAATGTTTAATGTTTTTTTTTATGTTATTCTCTAAATGTGTTTTTTTAATGGGTTTCAGTTTTCAAAACAGAAGCCCTCCATGCCACAGGGGGCAGTATTAGGCCCACTGATCAAGATTATATAATAGTGATGGGAAGTTCAGTTACATTCACAGAACCGAATTAACCAAACTCGTAGTTTAAGTGAATAGAAAGTTCAATTAAAAGAGTCTGTTCTACTATATGCTGCCGCACTGTCTTCATTTTCTTTTACTGAAACTGCATGTTTATTTAAGTCTTGTGTTTATTCAGCTCCCAAAAGCCTGATAAAATCTCGTACATGAAGATCGTGATCGTAAAATCAGATATATAGGGGCATGTCCTTTTGGTACATTTCACTTTACAGGTTAACAAAGTAGTTCAATCAGATAATGTAAAATATTATAACAGATGAGGGCACATAATTCAACAGATTACATAACACGAGTAGTGAGAGTGCGGAATTTTGGGATGTCTTTTGGGATGTTCTTTGAGATAACGCTTAACTAAGCGAGACAGTTAACCTGGTCCGGAGCAGACTTGTTCACTCGCCTAAGTTACCATGGTAGCTCAGTGCGGATTCATTTAAGACACGACGATGGAGCGGAACTCCCACTTCAATGAGCCAGAAGTCGAAGTCAGACTTTCCCTTAGTCCTGCACCCCCGATTACGGAGCTAGTCATGTAGACACAGTGTTACTAAAAGCGCTTGACAACATTTTAATCAGGTTATCACATATAAATGTAGTCATAGTTAACACACACACACAGAAAAGAGATCTCCCTCACCTTGTGACGTGGGAACCTGCATATTCCTCCCCTGTATGATCTGTAGAGCTGGGCAATATGGACCAACAACCAAATTGGTATTTTTAGGCAGTATAACAATACGCAATATTTTCTATGAAGTGTGTATGATCAGTTTTAAATAAAAACCACATATGAGATACAACAAGCAGTTTTATTAAAACAATGTGTGGGCTTCCTTGTTTGCAAATATAGAACAACTATTCAGTACAGATATTTTCTTTTTTCTTATCATAATTCTTGAAATAAAGACAAAAATCAGTGTATGTCTATAGGTTAAATAAAGCAGCCATGACACAAAAGTGCTTCATTCAAGTATGTCCACAAACAGACTCATTTTTTGTCAATTTATGACACAGCTCTCAAAGCACAAGATCAAGATTTTTTTCTGTTCTTAAACAATCTAAACGTAAAACCTATTTAACATATGTGTAAATGTTTTCTGAGTTTGAAGCCCTAATAATTAATTACGAAAGATATCGGTGTCAGAGGCACAATATTGAGAGTTGAATACTGCCCCCTGTGGCCTGGAGCACTTCTGCTTTGAAAACACATTGATAAATCACAACTCAGTAAGGGAACACAGCACATTTAAAAATTTAATTTGGTAAATTTTTTTGTCCTTATGTTTTTGTGTTAATGTTTTTGTGCTGTGTTAATGTTTTTGCATTGGGTTAATGTTGATGTGCTCTGGGCTTTCAGGGCCACCCTGGGGCATGGTGGAATATTTGTTAAATATTCTTTTTAAATAAAACAATATTAAATTAATCTGTTTCCATAATTATGAGTCTAAATTTCACCCGTGCATGTAACATTCATACTTTAAACTGCTGCTTATTTATAGAGTTGGTTAAGAACTGAAGCAATTCATTTAAGGCATATTCCTAAAGGATATACTACTGCAATAATGCCAACTGGAATTTTATCCTGCAGTTATTTAGTAATAAATTCAGCTTTGTGACCATTACATGAACTGCTGCCCTACAAGTACCCAAACCAATTAAAATGGCTTCCCTTCACTCCAAAGTTGTGTAATTATAGAATCTGCTCTGTGGGTGATGTCTCTTGTTCCCCACATATCTCTGCCAAGGGCTGAACCAGCGTCGAGCTGCTGCTCTGTAGAGTTTCATGAAACAGAGCCGGAGCCCTGAAAATAACTGGACCATACGGCAACTTCCTGTCGTCGATGAGAAACCTGCTAGTTCTGTGTCATACGTCCTGAAAAGTCCTTCAGAGTGATTCAGGGATGCCCTTGCTGTATCTTACACAGCACTCCGCGCTCATGCTGGCGGCAGCTAAGATTTAGGCTCCCGATCAATGCCTAAGGGGTGGTACTTATTATTAACTGTGAGCTGCTGAGAATATTCATGGAATGCATTGTTACTTTGTTGCAAGAGGAGGCTCAGTTTTAATATTGCAGCTCTTTTATTAAATTGCATAAACATCTTGCGATAAGCTCCCATGTGGAGATGTGGGGACAGTACACTCAATACACAGCACCTCAAAATATGCACATATTTCTTTTATTAATGTGCATAAACATCTGAAGACTGAGATAAATGGCTACAAAAGTCTTGCTTGTCCTTTAATTATCCTCCAACCACAATAACACCCCCAGTCTGTTGAATGGAGGGTGGGGGAGTACATGTAGCATTCTCTTGTCATTGCTATAACTCACCTGTCTTTTCTGATCTTGCAGTTCATCAGAGGTTCTGTTGAATTTAATTTCTACACAGTTAGTGTTACAGGCCATTTATAACATAAAACCAATAATACACTGTGCATGGACTAGTAGTATTGTGTGTTCCATTGAGGAATAATATAAATGATATTATTTCAAATTAATCCTAAATATTAAAGACATACTTTAAAAAGGCTGCTTGTAGACAGAAGACCAAGAACATCGAACAAAAAATACGAAAATGTACCTTACGATGAATACAAACTATCCCTGGTGAGTTTTCTGGCTCATTCTCAATTAGTAAGAATGAAATATTAAGTTTACCTCCTTTTCCGAGAGGATAAGAAATTAGGATTAAGAAAATTTTGGTGAAAACACCACCTGTACTCTTCAGTGAATTTTAGTTTAATTTTGCTGATTTTAAGGTGCCATTCGAGGAAATTCGTGCATGAGTATTTTTATGATCAACACATTATGTTCGCCAATTATTGTAACGATTGTATTCTGTGTTTGCCAGCTTTTAGCAATCTTGAGTAATGGAAATACTAAAGTAAAATACAAAATAGAGTTTGTGTAAATAATGCTCACCAAGGTGAACAACATTAGTCAGCATGAATGTTATGGAGGGGTTACTGAAAATTTATTAATACCGTAAAAGTCTGTTGCTGAGCCACGCTTCGTATATTAATCAGTTACCAACATGAGGTGGTGTTTCTTGCACTCGTACCAGTCATACTGACAACACACACTGTCCACTGTGCCTGTCATCCCGCTTACTCCTAGCACACATGGTGGGCACACAGACACACTAAATACAACGACTAACATTAACACTACACTTCACATTACAACACAGCACAATTACATTACAATACCTGCAACTACGGAGAACTATTTACCCCATTCATTCAATACATACAATTTGCTAATATGCATAAACGTCTGAAGACTGAGATAGCTGAAGGTGAGGAAAAATCTTGTCTAAACAGAGGAATTTCCAGCAATAATGAGTCTCATGGTCTGCTGGCTAAAACGAGACGGAGAAAACTTAGCTGTGACTCACATGATTTCAGTCGCATGATTTCTTCAAAGTTTGCAAAGTAATTAATTGAATCTTGAAGGGTGTCAAACTAAAGGTCCTTTTTGCCAAGTAACTGATGAAAGCTGCTCATTAATGCATCTATCGTCAACAGTAATAACCGCAGTACTGCCGCAGCCAAGTAAGAGTAATTCCCGTCCTTGCCTGCAACACCAAGGACGTTACAGAGTGGCTTCATAAATAAAAGACCCAAGCCTGCAGAGGATAGGCATGAAGAGGAAATATGACATTATCTGTGCAGATGACATGTAAAATATTGCCAAGATGTGCTGGCTTTGTGGGTAATGAAGATCCCCCTACCCCCAAGAGTGGAAGTTAGCACAGGGGTATCACAGCTCAAGAGGAACCAGCGAAAAGTAAAAATAAAACCAGACCCAGAGTGCATGCTATGGTAAGAGTGCTTCTGTCTGTAGAACACCTCCCAATGGGCGCCCCCTTTCTAAAACTCTTATAGGTGGGTTACATTGAAGGACAGATACGCATAGTGAGACTTCATTAAGAACATCCACAAATATTGTACTGTCACATGCCATGACACCAAAAGCAACATGTCCCACTTCCAATGCCTTCTTTAGAGATATTTTTCTTATCAAATCTGTTACAAAAGATCCACACACACTGAATTGTTCATCAAATATACATGAGCAGTGTATGGATATAATTTTGCTATGGCATTAACTTTGGGGTGTATAAGGAATCTAATTCCTCATGGTTACCCCATTTAGTGTCTTTTTTTGGTGTAGTCATCTTAGGTCATGCCATCTTTTCTTCATTATAAAAAATTAAATCTTCATTTACATTAATACATATGTAGACTGAATTTTGTAGACTTTGTAGATTTATTCCCTTTTCCTACCTTTAATTTTTAATGAAGCCCGGAATTAAAAATTTAAAGAAACAGATGTGGGACTTAATAATGTGTCATATATTCAGTTTAGTTGACGTATTAATCATTCATAATTCAGACAAGTAGCATAATGTTATGATGCCTAGGATAAAATCCGGTTTATTGGTTTAGGAGAGTTGTGTTTCTGTATCTCTCAGCAGCTATTTTACCTGAATGAATTCTGTAGAAGTGATTTAATGTGAAGTATGTATTAGTTGTGGAAGTCATATGGAACCACCAGTTACAATAAATGATAATACCCCATCTATTCATTTCCAGGAAGAATTGGGTAATGACACCAATTTAAAATCTCCAATTCAAATGCCTTTTTGAAAAATACCTGTATAAAAACACATGGAGAAGTTGGAACACAGGAAAAAGCTACATCACCCCAATAGTCCTTTTTATTCCCTGAGAGAAATGTTGACTTATTATCCCAGCAATTTTCCCCTTTTCTCTGAATTATCCCTCCTTCAACTGCAAACCAAAATTTGTGCAATAAATGACATTAAAATAAAAGTTTTAAATGAGATATTGTCAAGTGACACAATAGATCTCTGAATGTCTACAGGAGATTATCAAATGGAAATGTATAAAAATGCAGTGGAGATCTTAAAGTAATTTCTGTTTTAAGATCTCCAGAGATATTTGGAATGGAAATACTATTAAGACTTATCTAAAACCCAGATGAGACCTATTTTTTTAGATTGAACAGGGAGTTCTTCGTAATGATTTTCTAGCCCAAACTTCAGATGTAATCTACCTCCACACTGTGGATTATAAATATATGGTAGTTATTATACCTAACCTGATTTATAGTGTGATTATAGCTCTGTGTGAAGGCATCTTGTTTCCCAAGGTGTATATAAATATAAAAAAACAGGCCATATACACACATACACACACAAGTTTTTTTGCTTTTTTTACCTTCCATCCATCCATTTTCTATAACCACTTGTCCAGTACAGGCTCAATAATCCTACAGCCTATCCCTGGAAACACAGGGTAAAAGGGAGGGTACACTGCAGAAAAAGCCAATCCATCACCAGAGAGACACATGCCATTAGCAGTTTAGACACACAATTTCACCTGACTGTATGCTTTGAACTGCGAAAAAAAAACATGGAAACTACACATACAGAGCATAAACAGACATGCATCCAATGATCGATCTGCCCATCCATCCATCCATCCAGTCATCTTCTGTACTGGTTAGGGTTGCAGGAGGGTGATGTGGAATGGTTATATCATTAATAATATCACAACCCCTTAAATGTCTCACTTCTTCTCTGTGTTTCTCTCTTTAATTTGTGAGCCACCAGATGGTCAACGTGATTGCAGTAGATTACACACTCAACAACAGCACATCAATTCTCAGACCATTTTATACAACTGTATACACTCAGGCAATGTAATATTTACAGAATTTATTTATGTTTGCTTTGACAGCAAGTTGATAATAGCTTTAGCAAATTCCATGTCTGCAATACTCTGTCTCAAGTGGTTATTACTGCTGTAGATATTTTAAAACTGCCGTTTATTTGCCTGTTGCCCTGTGTGAAAGCTAATGCCATTAATTTTCAATCTATAAGACAGAGGCATGTACAGTGGGCCATAAGCTGACTACTAGGAAAGAATAGCATAGCAATTCATATACAGACATGCATCCAATGATCGATCTGCCCATCCATCCATCCGTCCATCAATCCATCCATCCATCAAGTCATCTTCTGTACTGATCAGGGTCGCAGGAGGATCTGGAAGCTATTGAGGCAGCAGGGAGGACAAGACTGGGCTACACTGGTCCTGTCGTTATCAGTCAGGATGCGATGCCTGTCTCCTGGGCCTTTGTTACCAGGATGAAGCTGGAGCTGAAGTGAAACTAGTTCAAACTTGACAAAATATGGAGCGAAACAGATAGAGACAAAGATGTGACAAAGATAGAAGATAAAGACAGATGTGTTCCCTCCTTTCGGTTCAAGTTCAAGAGGACAGACAGTAAAGAGCAAGAAAGGGGAGTGGCGAACAGAATAATCACACTGAGTAATATTCTGGTTTGATGCAGACTCTGAAGTTGCTGTTCATATTTTGAATTTGTTTAAGGGATAGTTGGTAAATATATAGGCATTCTTTAATTCCTTAAATCAGAAATGCATGTTATTACAAGTTTTAATACCAATCCTGGCAAAGAAGATCAGACAGAAAAAGTGAAGTGTTTGTTAATAATAATAATAATAATAATAATAATAATGACAAGAAGAAGAAGAACATTCTATATTCTGCTCAAATAAATTGAACTCCCTTTTTTAAAATAACTTTGTGGTCAGCTGACACAGTCCTGCTTGGTTCAGTCGATAACACAGATTATTCACACCTGATTTCCTATTTGAAGCCTTGGGTGAGTGATTCTACAAAAAAGCCCCCGAAAATAGGCCATTATCTTTTGTCAAAAAGCTGCAGAACGACCACCTTGGCTTCCTCAGCATTTTTAAGTTCGGTTCTCTACCCATGGGGAGACCCATTTAAATAAGAAAAGCAGATTTCTTACAAGCATCCCTGTGTGACATAAGTCTGTTCTCCTGGCTCAGAGAAAGAATTCACAGCTTGAATAAGAGAAAAAAAAAAATAGCCTCACTTCAAACATTGGTAGTTCATGGAAGCTTTATCTGAAGATGCCCTGGTTTTGGTCGGGTGTGAGATGATGGCGGCAATGGGCAGGAGATACAACACAATCCACATTGAGAGTCAAGAAATGCGGCAGCATTTAGTTGAGAACTAAATATCCTTTCTTCTTGTCAAGGTAATTACTCTGAAGGAAGGAAATCAAGCCTTACTGCTTCTTCTACGTTTCCTTTTCTTTTTGTTTCAGTTACATATAATCAGTCTCTGAAACCCAATCCAGTCATATGCAGTAGTTCAGATTCTATTTTATTTATTTAGCTTTCATGCAGAGCAAAATAATTTGTATATTTATTATTTTGAGAAAGCAGGGTCATACAGTTGCTGAAGCATTTGGGGGTTGAGGGCTTCACTCAAAGGCGTCAATCCCTGAAAACACTTTGCCACCCGTGGGATCTGAACCAATCACCATCCAATCACTGGCACAGTGTCCCAACCCAATGAGTCATGCTCTGCCAAGGCAGTCCAAAGTGTACAACAGCTTGAGTACTCAAAAAGCAAAAGTTCAGAATATGCTGTCATGCTTTGAGAAAGAATGATCCATTACCTCTGAGCAAAGTTGTAGCAGAAATCACTTTTAAGTTATTTGGTCTTTGATAGACAAAGCTTAGCCCAGTGCAGTACACTGAAATCAATGAAGGATCAGATAAGGTCACCAGATCCAGTGCCCAAGCACTCACAATATGTACTGATTTCTGTGCACCAGTATCCTTCATGAAAAAGTCCTTTTTTTCAACTCTCAGACGATCAACAAAATCTTTTTTGGCAAACAAATTTGTACTTATACCTAGAACATATGAAGCAGTCTTGCAGACAGACAGTTTTTCTATTGCACAGCAGCATTATTCTACTTATGCGTTTTTTTGGGGGCGGCATGGTGGTGCAGTGGTTAGCACTGTTGCCTCACACCTCTGGAACCCGGGTTCGAGTCACCGCCTGGGTCACATGTGTGCGGAGTTTGCATGTTCTCCCCATGTCGTCGTGGGATTTCTTCCGGGTACTCCAGTTTCCCCCCACAGTCCAAAAACATGCTGAGGCTAATTGGAGTTGCTAAACTGCCCGTAGGAGTGCATGTGTGTGTGAGTGTGCCCTGTGATGGGCTGGCCCTCCATCCTGGGTTGTTCCCTGCCTCGTGCCCATTGCTTCCGGGATAGGTTCCGGACCCCCCGCGACCCAGTAGGATAAGTGGTTTGGAAAATGGATGGATTTTTGAGCACAACAATTAAGACGATCACTATGAGTGCTGGACAGAAAGGGGAAGACATACGAATTCTTATTAGCTGGAAAGCAGAGGAATAGCTTAATGTTGGAAAAGCATGAGGCATGTGCAGCATTTCAAATCTAGATATTTATTTGGGGAGTCTTTTAGGGGCTATAGAAGGTGGTATAGGACCAAGACTAACACAACAGTAAGGAAATATGCCAGTCTGGGGGCGGGGGCAGGGGCTGCCTCACAGAATCATGCGAGTTAAGAATGTGCAGCCACCAAGGCATGAGGGACAGGTTAGATTAATCAGAAAACAACATTTCATCACCTGACTCTCCTCTCCACGTAAAGAATTAAATTTGCACTGAGGTCTTTCTCATTTGACTGACAGATATGACTTTTCTGACAACAGACAGAACTGACTAAACATAATGGAAGCAAACTGAATAATCTAATTCAGTCGTAGACTAACGTACAATAATTTAAGGTGTGCAAATGAGCTAAATCAAGTTAAAGGAACATATGTCTCTTGTTTACTAAAATGATGATTATGTGGTTTATTCATCTAGATCGTTTTCAACCCTTCAGGCACTAACTTGGGTGTTGAATATGAGGATATGTATATTAAATTAAATTATTATATAACTCATATTGTTGAAATTTCCTTTTATTTTCTCTGATATTCTTTGAAGCAGAAAACAAATGAGTAGTCACTATTTGTGTTCCCTAAACATATCAGTACAGCACATTAGCAGTTATAAAGTAATTAACATTCATTGTCTGTGTTATCTTTAAATTATACCAGAAATCATTTATGGCCTATAAGGTGTTTTGTTCCCAAAAATAGAACTTAATTCAAACTTACAGAACTGCTCTAATAACACTATGCTCCCTCAGCTGTTACAGGAATGAGTCTCAATGGTCACATTGATGAACCAGACAAAGCGCCCCATCGTTATTTTAACATTAGAGCTAGTAAATTGCTTATTGTTTTACACTGATTCTGCCATCCGCTGCCCATCACAAAGCACACAAGCATGACTTCCTGCGAAAGACATGGGGGGACTAAGTCTTGGTATTCAAGCAGCAGAATTAGCAATAGCAGCGAGAGAGAGAGAGAGAGAGAGAAAGAGAAGAGCCATCAGCTTAGTTGTGATTACGTGACGCTTGGCAGACAAAGCATTTGTGTAATACTTGTATTACAAGACCTCGCTCGTTTATCAAGTAAAATTTATTTTAAAAGTTTGCTTTTCTTGCAAAACACTCACAGACCAAGTTACTCGCAATCCAAGGTTTTAAATATAATCTGATCCTAAGGTTTGTGGTGGATGTGCAGGCTATTAAACTCATCCTAGGAGTGAAGCTTAGAATCTTTAATAATATCAAGGCTAGGTCACAAAGACAGCTCAGCCACTTACAAGATAAAGTCTGTTGTCCAAGCAGACCCATGATCACTCTGCTGTCCAATCAGACGTCACCACAACAGGGCCTTGTCTGAATAGCCTATTGATAAATCCCCTATTTGCAAACTTCTCCTATCCAATCTAATTTCTACACTTGACTCTGGTGTATTTCCACACTTGGTAATACTCTGCCCTTTCCTGAAGTTGCCCTCACCAGGTGTCTTAACAAATTAAGAATAGCCATAAACACAGGTTGTTACCGAAATAGAAAGTTGTTGGCCATCAGCCAATTTCATATCCTGTTTCCCCTGCTGGTGCAAATTTCAGTACCAGCCTCAGAGTTCTGGCAAAGTGCTGCTCACAGACCTGTGCTGAGACAATTAACTCTCAGTGGCCGCTATCCATGCAAACTTGGATGGCATCTAGGTAGACAATGAAATCATCAAATAATCCTTAAATGCAAAGTGTGTGTGTGTGTGTGTGTGCGTGTGTGTGTATGTATACATACATACATGCGTACAGCATCCATTCTATAAAACAACTGCAACTCTCAGCAGGCAAAGCATCTGGTAAATGAGATGTGGGGAGACTATAATATATCATGTTCAGGTTTATATTTACATGATTCCTCTTTCTTTTAGAATAAGTCTAAAAAGGTGCTTGCTAATTTATGAGATGATGTTAATTATTGCTGTTTGTCTCTTTTTGTTCATGACACTCAAACTGGTGTTCCTCCTTAAAGGAGATGGGCATTGTAATTACCGGTGAATACAAGTAAAACTTTCAACTCATTATCTGATTCTACTCAGTTTACTAATTATTGTTTGTGAATGATGTTACACAACAGCTGGTATATGTCCAAATCAGAGTGAATTCCCTAACTGTCACACTGTAACTGTCCGATCCTCGTGTGTGCCACGCCCCCCTGATTACCCACGTGTGCTTCCCTGATCGTCTCCAGCTTTGTCCGATTATTTTGATCAGTCTTGTCTATTTCAGTCCGTGTCTTGCTTCAGTTCCTTGTCTGTCATTGATGTTCGTTCACATCGGATGTCTGTATTCCTTCGTGCCCTGATTAAAACCCCGTTTTACCCCGTAATCTGGCTGTCTGCCTGCTTGCTTCCCCGAGCGATCACCCGCTCACCAGCGTTCGCACCTAATCGTGACACTAACGAAAATCAGAAGAGGATCCTTACAGCTACAGTACATCATTCCCGATGGCTTTTCACTTACACAACCAGAGGGTTTAAAACAGCTTTAGTAAGAAATCAACAGCATTTGACTAGTATGAACTTCAGAGTAAACAGGTGATATTTCTCATGTTATATTTTATATTTGGCTGACTGCTCTATTAACCCCTCAATTTCTGCAGTTTTAGGATGATCCAACGCATACAGAGTAAGGTATTCCCTTCAGAGCATGTTGGCCAGATTTGAAAAAAAAATGTTTAAAGTTGTATTGTAGTACTTGCTCATCACTGGCAGTATTAGATTGGAATTCCTGCCAGAGTGTATACAGCCTCCTGGAGTGTCTCCAAGCTCACCATTAGCCTTTAGTGGGTAAGTGGCTATGGAAGATTGATGTATGGGCATCGCTGAGCTTGATAGGTTTCATAAGAACAATTTTCAATATTTTTATCATCATTTATTATTAACACATCTATGTTGTTTGCACACAAAGAAGCTACTACTATTAATTGACCCACATGGTTCTAGAACCAGAAAAAAGGTCACCACCCTCCCTACCACTTGGACTAGCATCACAGAGGAACATCATGTAGTTTAATTTCAAAGATTATCTGTAGTTTCAGTTCTGCGGAAGGGAGACAGACCAGGTACTTTACAAAGAATGTATGATAAAACTGGCCTTTACAGATCAGATTTCCAGATTTACTGAATTGCAACTTGATAAATTATAAGGGAGAAAAAGAAAGACAAGATATCTGGGAAGTCCAAACTGTAACTTCTCTCTGCTCAGATAATTATCTTCAGGAACTGAAAAGGCTATATGATAATCATCACATTCCTCTCCAAACTGAGCAGCCTTTTACCATGTAAGTTAACATTTCAATTTTTTTAATATGCAAAAAATAATAACAATAATAATAAAAATAAATTGAAAAGTAGACCTTTTTCACGATTCAAGATTTTATTTGTCACATGCATGAATGTAGTGGTACTGTACACTCGCAGCGAAATGGAATTGCAGCTACTCCAGACTGTGCAATAAACATAATGGATGGACAACCAAATCAATTAACATAAATTAACAAAAGAAATATAAAAAGTATAACACATTTATTTATTTACTGGATGCTTTTGTGCAATGTGATGTGAGTAAGCTTGGGGTTAGAGAGCAGTGTCAATCAGCGTCCTTGGAGTAGTTGGGGTTTAGGGTATTATTCAAGGGACCAACTGTGATAATATTACTCTGCTACCCATGGAATTCAAACTAATGATCTTCTGTACATGGACACAGATCCGGAAATTATCGAGTTTACTGTACAGTATTTTGTTATTTTTTTTAGATTACCAGTTCTAATGCTTGGGGGGGTGAAATTTGTTTCTTTCATTGGCGCAGATATTCCAGTGTAGATACCTGAGAGACATACCTGAGTGGGTGCCCAAGGATGTAAACCAGTGTTTCCCAATCCAGTCCTCAGGGACCCACAGCTGGTCCATATTTTTGCTCCGTCTGAGCTCCCTGCCAGACAGTCCACATTTTTGCTCGAGAAAATATGTTGTATGGCATCACAGTCAACCATCCATGAAAACAAATCTGACATGAATATTCAGAATAATATTCATGGGGTTGGTGGCAGAATTGGCACTCCAGCCACCATAAAACAGCTCAGAATAAACAGGTACGATACCCTTCTGCTCTCCGCGGAAGTCGCTTTGCTGTATCTGCCCACAGGAAGGCTGCACCCACCATGAAGGGTATGGGGGAAAACCTTTGGGAGCCTAATCCCCAGAGGAGTTGAATCCATCAGAGCTCAAAGAGGGTCAGGCCTGTTAGGGCTCAGGGCTGGTGTGGTGCTGAGGTGTCATCTGCTGCATGGCAGCACATGGGTCCCAGTTTGAGGTGACCCATCTGGGTAGGTGCATGGAACATCTTGTCTCCTCAGCAAGATGACCATCATTCTCTCCTGTTGAGGGAGCTTCCTAAACTCTGCATTTTGGTAGCAGTACTCTCTGAGGTACGCAGAAAGAGGGGTGGCCAATCTTTGTAGGTGGGTATACCTACTTCTGGTCCGGTCGCTCTTATGGGTGCCATCATTAGGGAGTAGCTGTTGCTGTGGTGAATCGGCTCCTCCTGATGGTGTCTGATGTTACTCCTCTTAACGATCGTATTATGAGACTCAGGCTAAGGCTCTCCTTGGGTATCTTGTCTGTTGTCTCAGTGTATGCACTGACTCGTTTAGGGAGACATTTTAATTGCAACTTCACTTGGTGGTTGAAGGGTGCCCACGAGGTGACACTTCTTTGGTCATGGGTGACTTCAATGTGACCACTGGCACTGAACACTGCTTATGAGGATTGTGTCGTTCCCCATGGGTCTGGAGACCGGGGTGAGAGTGGCTCCATGTTCCTTGACTGTGCGAAATGTCAGGGGCTGCTGGTCGCTGGATCCTGGTTCCAATGCCTTGAGCAACATCATTGGTCCTCCAATACTGGTGGTATGGCAAAGGAGATTTATCACATCCTTGTGGGCAGATGTTGTGTGTGGTGTTCCCGATATCTTTATAAGAAGATGAAGGTCCAAGTGTTTAGATTCCTGGTGCTCCCTGTCTTGCTGTATGGATGTGAGACACAGAGGCTATCCAGTGACCTGAGACAAAGACTGGACTCCTTCGGTACTGTGTCTCTCCAGAGAATCCTTTGGTACCGCTGGTTTGACTTTGTGTCAAATGAGCGGTTGCTAGAGGAGTCCCGAATGAGGCACATTACCTGCACTGTGAGGGAGCGTCAGTTACGGCACTCCGCCCATGTGGCGCGTTTCCCTGAGGGTGATCTGGCTTGCAGGTTCCTCATTGTTGAGGACCCAAGTGGCAGGACCAGGCCGAGGGGACGCCCCCGTAACACCTGGCTACGGCAGATGGACGACCATTTCCAGAGTGTGGGACTGGACTGTGTGTTTGCCTGAGGGGTCGCCAGCCAGAATCTCAAGGAGTTTCGCCGTATGGTGAAACGCGCTGCATCAGCATATGTTTCCCAAGCTGACGGACCTGTAGCATAGCAATAACCTCACATTGGTTGTTATGTGAACGGTACACCATCGAAAATGTAGGCATCAAAACAGACAATATTTGGACAAATACTGCCCTTAAATATTGAAGATGCTTTCCAAAGTAGCAGACCTTAAAAGTAACCTCAATCGCCACCAGAATTCATATATACGTCAAATATTTTTAACTAACCTCCTTAACTGCCCTGTCTGCTTAACATCTAATAGACACTTTTCCTACAAGTTCTGATTAGCACTACCTGTATCAAATTGAAGTATAATTAGCAAATTATTTCGTCAAATGACTTCCATTTAAAATGGGGAAAAAAAACATCTTAATCAGTTCACAGCAATCCATTACAAACCAACAAACAAACACACAGTGTGTGAAAAATGACAATCGCGGTCATTATGAAAATCCCAAAGTAATGTAAACTTTGTTCTCAACACAGCACAAAAACACAAGCAGTAAGTCTGTGACAGTTTGAAAAAGTCAGTCGTAACCTTGGCTGGACATACTAACAAACGTCATGCTATCATTAATGTATACAAAAAGAGGATCAGTCAATAAACACTGCAAATGTCCTTGGGTGACAATGCAAAACATGACTAGCAGGAAATAGGATTTAGATAAGGCACACTTATCAATATATCTTCCATAGCCGCTTACACAGCACAAGGTCACAGTGACCCTGGAACGTACCTCAGGAGCTACACGACAGAGGAAAAGAGGATGTTAGTCTGTTACAGGACATGCATGCTTACATACTTAGGGAAACACAGGGATACCAGTTATCGTAATTTGATCTTTTTTGACCATGGAAGGAAACTTGCATGAACACAGGAATAATATGCAAATTCCGCGCACATATAAAACAAAAGGCAACAATCGAATTGCAAACCACAGAAGTGTGAGGCCATAATGCTACCCGCTGAGCTACTGTGCCAACTTCTCTCTCTCTCCAGCCATTTTCATTTAAAACAATATGTCCCCACTTTTATGCAGAGGAACAGCTCATCTGTCAACAATGATTTCAAGCCAATCAGAAAGCTGACAGTGGCCAACGCGTGCCGCCTCACTCCAGTGATTCCAGTCTGAACTGCCTCTCACTGGTTTTCAGTCTGCAAATCACAGAGTCTGAGGACAAGGTTAAAAGCCAGATGGAGCCAGATTTAAAAGTTCCTGGTTTGGACTTAAGGCTGATGTCGAGGTGGACCCCACTGTAGTGGGCTTTTTGGCCACCAGTGATACTTAAGGGCTTTATTACCTTTGAAACAGGTAAAAAAAACCCTGTATATTACGAAAAACTGCCTTAATTCAGCTTTACATTATCTGTTAATGATATTCATACCATTTATTTCATTTTATAAAATTTCCTCAGAGGAAGGCAAGGTTTTGAAATATCACTGTAATAGTAAACAAATAAAAGAAAACTGCATGGTTAATTATATCTCACATTCCCCCTGAAATGTTTTTGTTCTTGGTCCCATAGTGGCTTCTAGAAAAGAATGAATTCCTTAATTCCCTCCTCCTCTGTGACTAAGCATACATAAGAAAGCCTCTGAAAATCCTAACTGATCCAGTACAAGGTAATTGGGGATGTTTTTTTTTTTGTGGGGGGGGGTATCTCAGGCAGCACAGGAGATGGGGCAGGGGAGCCCAGGACAGGATGCCAGTCCATTGCAGGTCTCACACTGTGGGCAACTTACAGATACCAGTCTACCCAACTGCATGCCTTAAGACTGTGGGAAGACTCGGGGAGAACATGCAAACTCTACAAACTGGAACCTCCAGCACTGGAGGTGCTGCAGCTCACATGCAGAAACCAGCAATCGGAACATAGCAGCATAAACCTCAGGTCTCTCCCTAGACCTCAGCTGTCCTTAGGGAAAGATTCTACTTAGAAAGATTGGAAGAGGTGTGTATATAAAAATGAATAATGAAATTTCCTGATAAAACAGCAGCACCGAGTATTGATTATAAAGCAAGAAAGGGATGTAATGCACTGTAGAAGCACTGGGAATCCATGAATGAATGTGAAGACACACGTGGAGCATTGTGCTGGAGGCAGCTGGTAATCTATTCAGCTTTTGCAGCTTGTGGTCACAGCAGCCTCTTTTGATTATATTTGTAGCTATTATCAGCATTGCTATAGAGCATCACAGGAGCTCTGGTCCCCACTGCTGTCACACCCAAGGATTACAGATTCACACGACTGAGAAGCACATTACAACCTACTGCATGAAGCAGCAGAGTAACAGGCGTGGAACGGTGTCAGGCCACCTGACAATGGCTACGTTGGTTTCCATACAAAGAATGCGTGAGGATTTGGAATTAGATTACATTACATTAGCTTACATTACATTTATCCCAGAGGGAATTGTGTGCGCATACAGCAGCAGGTACGTAAAGCAGACACGTTACATTTAGTGCGAAACAGGCAAGGTGCATGAACATTACACATAGAGAAAGCAAGTAAACATAGTTCAGACAATTTAAAATGTAGCAAACAAATATGATCTTGAAAAAAACGAGTATTATGGACTTAAATAAATAAAATAATGGGGAAAATAATACTGAATGAGCAGATGGTAATGTGTAATTAAAAACAGACAGCACTGGACTTTGTCTGTCACAAAATAAATTCCATCCTGGCATATTATGACTTGGGATGGGGGGTGACATGTCGGGAAAAGGAGATATAGTGCCTGAAGGCAGCAGGCAGGAAGGATCCCCAGTAGCACTTCTTAGCACAGCATAGTGGATGGAGCCAGTGAATAAATGTGATCCAGGATAGCACCCCCTAGAGGGGATGGGCAGAATTGTTCATAATGTTGTCCAACTCTGACAACACCATCATCTCCACGCCTGCCTCCAGCGAGTCCAGGAAGCTGCACCTCAAATAGGTAGTGAGGGACCGGTAGAGCTTTTCCAAGGGTGTGAGCTGGGTGGCTGATGCCCCTGATGATGGACTAGATGGGTTGCAGGTGGGGAATATCTGTGGACAAAATATTCAAAGCTGCTTGGAGAGTCCTGTGTGGCATTATGATGTCCTGAGCCATTACGTTACCCACCCACACCATGATGCAACCACTAAGAATGCTGTAGAACAGGGGGGCCACACTTGTGAGCTGCTTATAAATGACCAAGTCAAAATGATCTACCTACTATAAAAATGCAAAACATATATTTATGTATAGATATACCGAGTATTATTTATTATTATTATTATTATTATTATTAATTTCCCTTTGGGATAAATAAAGCATTTTTAATTGAACTGGAATTTTAGTTCCTTCACCTTTCTCTTTCTCAGCTCGCTTTTTGAGAGGGAAGTCAATGTTGTAGTTTTTATGAACAGTCCAAAAACGCCGCTCCACATTTCCCTTCTTCAGATTAGCAATGGCAGACTGACAGATGAAGCAAATGCACTTCGAATATGACATTGGGGGAAAAAAACTCCTCCTTCCATTCCGTATGGAAATGGTAGGTTTTTGGCTTCTTACTTGGTGAAGAATAGCAAACAGTCAGTGATCTGGATGCCCAATTCAATTCAATTCAATTCAATTCAATTTATTTTTATATAGCGCTTTTCACAACAAGGTTGCCCCAATGCGCTTT
>JAODJX010000015.1:18602205-18613933 GCA_026776945.1 Isichthys henryi
GCCCAACCCCTGAAAAACAACCCCACACCATAATCCCCCCTCCACCAAACTTTACACTTGGCACAATGCAGTCAGGCTAGTACCATTTTCCTGGCAACCACCAAAAACAGACTCGTCCATCGAATTGCTAGACAGAGAAGCGTGATACATCACTCCAGATAACACGTCTCCACTGCTCTAGAGTCCAGTGGCGGAGTGCTTTACACCACTGCATCTGGCGCTTTGTATTGTACTTGGTGATATACAGTTTGAATGCAGCTGCTTGGCCATGGAAGCCCATTCCATAAAGTTTTCTATGCACTGTTCTTGACCTAATATGTAGACCACACGAAGTTTGGAGGTCTGTACCTATTGACTCAGCAGACAATTGGCGACTTCTGCACACTGTCTCAGCATGCGTTATCCCCGCTCTGTGATTTTACGTGGCCTACCACTTTGTGGCTGAGATGCTGTCATTCCCAATTGCTTCCACTTCGTTATAATACTACTAACAGTTGTATGGAATATTTAGTAGTGATGAAATTTCATGAATCGAATTATTGCACAGGTGGCATCCTATCACGGTACCATGCATGAATTCACTGAGCTCCTGAGAGCGACCTATTCTTTTGTCTTTTGTAAATGTTTGCAGAAGCAGTCTGCATGCCTAGGTGCTTGATTTTATATATCTGTGGCTTTGGAAGTGATCGCAACACCTGAATTCAATGATTTGGAGTTGTGTCCCAATACTTTTGGCAATATAGTGTATCTTGCCCTTTGGAATTATGATGGCATGGCTACCAAAATTTCTGAGCTTTGTATTCCTAGGCATTGGCAGAAGGTCACAGGTTTCAGACTTCTCTCTAGGTGTTATTCAGTCATAAACTCAGGGTCATAGGAACCTGAGAGTTTGGGGGGACGTGTCCCCCCCTATATTCAATTTTGCTTCATTCATCCCCAATAAACAGACCTTTGTATTTAAAATATGAGATGTGTCCCCCAATATCGAACTCTCTCCTATGCCATTGCATGAATTCAATCCTTAGAGATTAAAGTAAATTACAAGAAAAGCAAAAGTTTGGTTATTATAGTCCCAAGATACACTGTCAGAAATGAGGTACCAATTTGTACCTTTGAGGGTACAACTACTATGACTGGTTCTGTACCTTCAAGGGTCTTCCAGCTGTACCCAGCTACAGTACATAGCCTTTTAGTCTAATTTAAGATACAGAAATGGACTCTCAGGAACATTTTTGTACCACTGCGAGTACATTATTGTTATTTGTACCATGGGGAATAAAACTGTACCTGGGCCTTTTTTCTGACAGTATAATGTTGAGTTAGTTAATCCAATTTAGGAATGTGACTGTAAGCAAAAGCCATTTTATTCTTACATGTACAATCCATCTGAGGTCTCTTGGAGGCCTTTCCCAGAAATGAATTCTTGTGGCTTTTTTTGCTTTCAAATAACAAATAATTAATACAGGGGAAAAAGAATAAATGTGTTTCTAATGACAGAATAGGGTGAGCTTTTATTTTAAATCAAAATTATGTAAACATCGAGAATAATACCAGACAAGTTTAGTAAGACAAAAAAAGATGAACGCAATCATTAGCACAACATATAAACTTACGTGCATAATAAAACACTTGATGAAGTTGTTAGCTTGATGTTTCAAAAAAGTATAGGCAACGTTCAGAATTACAATGCAGAAAAAAAATTAACAATGATATGCCATTTTTTTCTAGAAGAAGTGGATGTTTGAAGTATTACATTTCCATTTAAAGGATAAATTTCACAAAGTAAAGCAGTTTAGGTTTATCTAATGCAAATGATGTCGCTTAGATGATATTACAATAGACTAACTTGCCTCTAATAACAAATGTAGTATTTTTTAAAAAGCATTCATTTATTATCCATTAAATATTATTTTGTAACTCTATGTGAAAGTGACCCCTGAACTCTTACATTCTACCTGAAGGTATTTATTAAATGAGGTGCAGGACCATTACCCCCCCAGCTTGGATATAAGACTTTGGAAATGAATCTTCGCTACAAAGAAGAAATTTATCCCACTTAATTCACTGCTAGTGGGTCAATTTTCGAACTATAATGCTGAGATTGCATTTGCGATAATCCATCACATTTAATCAAGGATTAAATTTGAAGAGATAAATTAAATAGCAAGATGTTAACTAACTTAGTTTACTATGTCCTATGAGTAACAATCTTGCCACTTGCATCAATGTCTTGTCTGTTGGTTACTCCAGACATATACAGAGGTGCAAGCAGCCAGTTCTCCTCCTTCATTATGTCCTGCTGTGTGGCGTAAGTAAAAAGTGGCAGGGATGGCCCATCCATACTCTCCTTGCGTGTACTTTTCAATGCATTTGAAGTATCTGTCATTATTTCTTTTTCACCAGGTAGCAGGTAGATATATAGTCTTACAACACTTTCAAAGCCCTTGAACTGAAATGGCACCATTTATAACACCAGCTAAACATTTGCATTAATACACAGTCATACCAGACTTATGACACAGGGAACACTGTTCCATTCATCTTTTTTTTTTCCACAGAGCATATAAAATTCCTTGTGTGCCTTGGAAACAAAGAAAATGTTAATATTATCTAATTTCCCTCCAAATTGTTACTCAAAACAAGATGCACTACTGTTAATGGATTAAGCGTGATAGGAAACCACGGGAAAATATGACAGACAGGATAGGTTGATAAAACAGGAGTATTTATGTGGACATATACTTCCAGCAATAGACCTGGCAATCGGAAATATGCAGAAGGGAATATACAAGTCTGCAGTGACCGATTTGCTGGTGTTTCTATGGACGTTTTTAATCTCCCGGGGGTTATTTATGCATTTCCCAGCTTCACTGTGAGCTAAGTACCTTACTGACATAGCAGCATAGTCTAACACAAAGCTTAGCTCCTTTGAAGGCTCTGTGAGGATTAGGGGAGTGAGGGACATATACAAACGGGGACGCCCAAGCTGTCCCCCAGCTTCTGACGGACTCAGTGTTTATATCCCAGAGTTCCTCTTATTTTGTAATCCTCTTAGTCCCTGTGTGTGGTAACATTAGCTGTTTACAATGATCTCATATTGTCTCTAATGGGATAAATGCCCTTTAAATGTGGATGAGAAGACACGGTAAACAAATGCCATAAGGTTTGAGTACATTAATGCTTTCATAATGTATGTTGGCCTCACACCTCCAGGGTTAGGGAATCTCACCCCAGGTCTGTATGGAATTGACATGTTCACCATGTGTTACATACAGTAGGTGTCCTTTGGGCACTCCAGTGTCCCTACATACAGTCAAGCTATTCTGCATCTCTAAATCGTCTGCAGCATGTGATTGTGTGCATGTATGTGCCCTGTAATGTACTGTATGGTACCTCCAGCCTCCCCCCCTCCGCCACGACCCTGACCCCAGCAAATGGCTCAGAGATGTAGGGATGGCGGAATATAGCCCAAGATGCAATAACCAGTCACCTCTAGGTTTCCATTTGACCGGACAACCGAACAAAAGCTCGTGGGGGAAATAAGGAAGAGCGGAAAATGAGCTGACCTCTAGGACCTATAGCAAGGTAAATATCACTCAGCCAGATGACTAAAATAAACACAACAGAAATCTCGAAAGAGTACCAGAGATAAAAAGCAGCGTCTCACAGTTATTGCACCGCTGTGAGTATGTAGTTCAGCCTCAGACAATTCCAAGCTTCGGGTGTCGATCGACTGCTTGGTGCAGGGTGGCTTTGGGGAGCCGTCCTCTGCTCTGGGGCTGCATGGCTTTCCACCTTGCAAGTGGTCATATTACAAGCAATTCATTAACTAGCTTTTGGAATGAGTCACTTACATATCCTCCATATTGTACAATATTTCAATTTTCAAACATTACGAGTTACAGTTTTATTTATACAGTATTTTGGGCTTTGGATGGCATGGTGGTTAGCACTGTTGCCTCAGCCCTCTGGGACCAGGATTGAAGTCTCCCCAATTGCTCCATGTGTGTGGAGTCTGCATAATCTCCCCAGGCAGTTTCAACTGGGTACTGTGGTTTCCGTCGCAGTCCAAAAAAATGCTGAGGTTAATTGGAGCCACCAAGTAGTGAGTAATGTGTGAGTGTGCCCTATGATGGTTTGAGATCCTGGGTTGTACCCTGTCTCGCACCAGTAGGGTCTAGACCTCCCCCACAAGTCTGAGTAGGACAAGCTGTTGTAGAAAATGGATGGATAGTACTGTGCAAGAATCTTAGCCAGGAAAAAGCATGTCTATGTTAATTGAAAACTATAATTTTATGACTGTCAAAGTGTGTCAGCTTAGCCATTCCAAAACCCAGTCAGCCCAGTGTTTGCAGTAACCATCCAATACACCCAAGTATTTGTTGAATCGACCACTAGTTCACCATGTTTGGCTAATCAATACCTCATCAAATTATTTATCCAAGTGAGCCGATGATGAAATTTAAGAAATGCATGGAACGGCTAGGGTTTTCCAGAGAAGAGGTTTGGGAACTGAAGCAGTGTTATTTTTGTCATACACAAAGACATGAGTAATTTTTGGAGAACACAAGCAATTCTTTAAATAATTTGTATTTTTGATTGTATTACTGTTTATTTGAATATATTCTAGTGTTAAATTCTGTTTTTGTTAAGCAAATAAATACCATTAAATATCATTCTCTTTGAATGTCTATGAGACTTTTGTCCCGTAATGCATGTTTTGTTATTAATATTACCTGACATTGCCGTGATTTCCCCTCTTCACCAGTTTCTCTGTCATGCTCTGTTCACCCAGCTAAAACCGGCCCTTTCAAATCTAAAGTTCCCACAGCTATAATTAACCCACATGCCCCCCCAATTTGCAGGACTTTAACTCCTCCCCTTTGACAAAATCTAGTCATCATACCAATTGCTTCAAAAAAAGACCGATTCTCACGCTTTGAAAATTTCTGTTTTTGCCTGTGGAATTGACAATGTTTTATGTGGGTAGAATTGTTTTAGATATGGAATATAGTTTTTTTCACTGTTGGGCATTTGGTAAATGCCTCTGCTCCTTTACAACTGCACAGAACAAAGGTTCATTTTGCATTCTGAATAGGTCTGAATTGCAGAACAAGGGTGCAGGTTTGGTTTCGTAGGGACCAAACTGACCCAAACTCTCCGCCCCCCTAAACACACATGGGACTCCTGCAATATTAGTAGGGACATGTTGCTACCATCCATACCTAAATCTACACTATTGTTGCCGAACAAACGCTAGGATTCCTCAAAGAAAATTCATACTTTAAAGTTCCATACAGTATTTTTAATACCACAAATTATGCTATGACCCTGATGGATGGATGGAAAACGGATGCATGCAGTGTTAATTTTCTCGATGAAAACTTTGACGATAAGTATACGTTGACAATCTTTTATTTCATGACATTAAAACAACAACATAAATGGAAAAATCTTTGACGATGAGAATTACTGTGAAATCTCCATTCATTATGCTCTGACGAGTAAAGAGGACATGGAATTGCTGCTTCTGTTTGGGCAGACAATCTAGATCACAGTAACCATAGCAAAGCATTAAGTATTATCCTTTTTAAATAATCATTTACATGTGCATAAGTCACGTACCAATTCTCTCTCCCTCCACACATCTTTCTCATTGGATGATTTGTTTTTTCTACTTGCTGGATGTCTGTGCAAATGCCAGCTTTCTGTATAACTAATGCTAAGTTCACTGTAATTGATTTTTTCCCCGAATTTCCGTTGACCAACAGTTTTTGGGAAATTCTGACAGGACCCCCAGATCAGAAGCAAATTGGTGTGTGATTGGTGGTGGCATATTCGCACTCGATCACTATGTGTGACTTCATCGAAGACGTTACCCGAGAGAGTCGCCAATGCATAGCAGGCTAAATATCTGGGCCTATCAGAGACACCAAATTCTGTAGGTGTGAAAAGTGCTGTGACTGACAACGAGCCACAGCCAATGAGAGCGCAAGAGATGAGGGATGAGGTGAAACCCGAGGGAGGAGTTTAAAAAGGTGTAAAAAGGTTTTTTTTCATGTAATCATATCTTTTTGGGGACCACTCATTCATTTCTTTGGGAAAAATGCTAATGCTAAGTATGACAACCTTAACCCCTACCCTGCCCTAACCATAACCATACGTAACCAAGCAAAATACAAGAGTTTTTGCATTTTTAGGTTTTTCATTGGAGTCACAGATTTTTATAAAATAGAGTTTTCCAGGTATTCATCAGGTATTCATCACGTTGTGGGGATATTTTGTCCCCCAAGGTAAGGTATAGCTGGACCACACACACACACACACACACACGCGAGAGTCATCCTGGAGAGAAGTTTCTTCCTGAAACTAAACCCAGATAAGTAAATGATAAGTAAAGAGGAGCAAAGACACATACGATTAATGCTTAGCCCTAAATGCCAGACTAATGTGCCTTTTTGTCATTTCAGCAATCTTATTGTATTATATACTTTCTGTTTTTGAAGAAGGGTTATTGTAAATTGTGCAGACAGGTTTTGCACATGGTTAAATGGGTGTTTGATAGGTGTTTTGCTGCCCTAATATGAAATATTATTACAGTATAAAATGGGCATAGTTAAAATTGATGAGTGTTTTAATGCCCTAATAACAAAAATGAAACAGGGAAAACTAAGTATGAGTTGTTGATATATGCAGATAATAAATATGACATGTGAAATAAATTTGATTGAATTGCACTTTTTCTAACAAACATTGGGTATTCATTTTTAAATATGAGAGAAGTATAAGTCAGTTACAGGTTCTAAGCCCATATGACTAAGTATCATAGGGTATGCTCATGTATAACGTATGCTTATGTATACAGTGTGCCTATGTATACAGTATGCTTATGCATACAGTGTGCCTATGTATACAGTATGCTTATGCATATGGTGTGCCTATGTATACAGTGTGCTTATGCATATGGTGTGCCTATGTATACAGTACGCTTATGTATACAGTGTGCCTATGTATACAGCACGCTTATGTATACAGTGTTCCTATGAATACAGTGTGCCTATGTATACAGTATGCTTATGTATACGGTGTGCCTATGTATACAGTATGCTTATGTATACGGTGTACCTATGCATACAGTATGCTTATGTATACGGTGTGCCTATGTATACAGTATGCTTATGTATAATGTATGCTTACTTCTCAAGGGAATTTACATAACCTGGAGAAATATCCTTCAGCAAAATCCATTTCAGTATCATTAACCTGTCTGAGATAATTATCACTAAAAACTTGACTAAAATTTAACTAAAATTAAACTTGATTTCCAATGATTAAATGTTGACTAAAACAAAACAAAAACAAAAGACTAACATGCGACTTTAATCCAACTACAATTTTCAGTAAGTGACTAAGACTAAAACTAAATAAAGAATTCTTCCCAAAATGAACTCTGATACATAAAATGGAGATATCCCATATATATCGAATTATAATGTCTTGTACTGTTTCTATTATTGTTAGTACAATAGAAAATCACCATTTTGACCCAGCTACTGAGAATAGTTCAAGCTTTCACTGTGGGTTAGCCTGGTTACAGTCAGTTATCCCGACAAGTAAAACAAAGTGGAGCAACATCATCAGTAGAAGCAATTTCAGTGTATTAACTCTTTCCAAGCCAGTTTGCTGTAATGCTGATTCGTTTAGCTTTTTCCATTCCAGGCTGCTACAGTAAATCACTAATGTGAGTAAGTACTGTGAGAGTACTGTGGGTTTAAAGTAATAAAGAGTAGTGGATACAGTGCAGAGGTTAAAATGAGAAGATCTCCATCAATTTCAGCAATATGCATCTTGCCCGTGTTTAAGCCATAGCGATACGAATTAAAATTTGATTGCATTTTAGCCAAATGCCAAATGTGGTTCTATTTCTACACATAATCTAGTATTGTGCTTGGCATCCTTTTAAAGGATTTGATCATTCTAAATGGGCAAGGCTATTTTGCCAAATATTGAGCATTTGTTCATCTCTGGTTATGCATTGTCCTAAAGTCAATTAACTTTAATTTAGGTGTTAAATTGCCATTTGCTTGACATCTCTCTTAATTTCGGGCGATGGGCAAATGTGAAAGAGATTCATTTATTTAAATCAATAGCCATGCAAATATATATAATCATTTTGTTTATGCATCTCTTTATAATTTGTTTCAGCAAGCAATTAGGTTTAGCCACTTGCACAGATGTTACTATGCTGGTACCATTATTTTGGATGGAGGGAGGAATACTTCACGAGTCTGAACTGTCCAATTTGGTTATCAGGTTTCTTAATAGGATCAGCCATATTGGGCAGTCGGTTTGGATCGCTGTTTGTCAAAAAACAATAAAAGGGATATTCCAGAGCAAGTTGCTGCATGAATTGCACGGTTTCTCTCTGTTCAACTCTTTAAATTAAATTTTAAATTAAAGTCTTATTATAACAATGATTAAAGAATGATATGCTGTTGCCAGAATCTTAGTGATGAACAATACTAATATTTTGTGTTACAGTACGTTGCAACTAGAATGAATCAAAATTAGCAAAAGACTAGATTTCTTTGTTTTTAGAAAACTAATCAGCATTCATAAGTTTGAAATATAAAAGGACAATTAAAAAAATATGGATGGATTAGCGTCTTATAAGCTGAGAAGCATCTATACACAAAAGTGATTTATTACAGTAAACCCATATTGACAGTAATGTATCACCACTGGGCTCTTGAACAAGGTCCTTAACCCCCAAAAAAACTGTTCCAGGGTTAGCAGATAAATAGCCAGGCCCTGTACAGAGCCCCCAGCTCTGTTTTCTCACTTGTATGTCTGTGTGTGTCAAGAACAGCAGCATGTGAAGATTGAAATTTTGCTGCTACCCGTAAAATGACAAAAACAGACATCATATTCGGTTCTGTATTCTTTTCTACTCTCTGCTGCATTTTGCATGACATAATTCAGTTATTAATGGTAGAGGGTAAGGAAAGGAAAATAAACCAATAACGTGCTGGAATTAGAAGAGAACCCCTGAATGCCACAGTGAATTACTGAAGAGTACCACATAAGGAATCCATGCTGGTTGGTAGGATGAAACTTCACAATGGAGTATTTTAATTAACTTCATCTGCAGTTTCAGGTTCCCCTCAGACACAAGCTGTCCACTAAGGAGATAAACAGCATGGGATAATATTTTGTCTGTTTGCGTGTTTATAACACGAGAAGAACATGCAAGCTCCACACGCAGAACTACACACCTAAAGCAGAACCTCCAGATCCACCCAAAAATGGCAAACTTAGAATTAAATAATAAAACTAAAATTACTTCAGGTTGAAAAAAAGGAAGAACTGGAATTATTCCCTGACCTCATTTTGAAAAACTAAACCAAACAACTGGAAAATAAGGGGAATGTAAGCAAACCTGATGGAATATTTTCTTTGACAGCTGGGGGATCATCTCTGCTGCACTCAGCAGCTACAGTACAAAACAACAACTGTGTCAATATGAATAAGGCACAGTAAGACTGGCACACGCTGGGCATCATTTCCCTTGGCACCTATCGGTGGGCGAGCGCGCCAGCATGGCACTGCTGTGGAGATCGCTGTCCAGGAAGGGACAATTATCACACCTCAACTGAGGGCCTGCACCAAAGCTTCAAGACCTTCTCGCTCTGAAGGGTCTGGCAGAATATTGGATTATTATACTACTCAATTTAACTTGAGCAGTTCATGTAATAGTTGAACAACAGCTGCACATTTTTCTGTACTGTTTATTAAAATGCTAAGATGTAGTGATATACCGAGATATGAATCTGGAAAAGGTCCATTAATGTCTTTATGCGTGGTGGATTGTCAGATTGCTGGAAGACAAGCATTCCATTTGGCACACTGATGAAAATTAGACTTTGTGCTCCAGAAATTCATCATAACCTTGACAGAAGAAGGAGCTCGGAATGAAACCCCCTCAGCCAAACGGTGCTCAACACATGTACAATCTACAGGGTTTTCAGACATGTACTGCCTCCCTGAACTTTTCTAGACATTACCCAGAGGGGCTATTTGTGTGAACTCAAATGTCCAAATCAGTTGTACCAAACATTAAACAGACTTTAATTTCCTATTGACCCTCCATGTATGAATGGAGCAGGGAGGATTCTGGAGAATTCACCTCAAGCGAGTGAGAGTGTCAATGATGCGACTGGTGTGAACACTGAAGAGCACATTCATCTGAGGACTAAGAAGAAAGATCATTTACAGGATGAAAACCCCAATGCACGTGACTAACTGGAGAGACAACAAGATTTAGGAACTTCTGTCAGTAGTGCTGCAAAGAAAATACTGTAATCGGAAGGTCGCAGGTTCAAACCCAGCCTCGGCACATCTGCAAGTCCTTGAGCAAGGCCCTTAACCCTCGGCTCCCTGGGCACCCCAACAGGTAGCTGCCCTTCACAGACAGTTTGTACTCCAAAGAGCAAATTGTGAAAACAATTTCCCCATGGGGATCAATAAAATATCAATTATTACTACATGTGTGAAAAGGCAACTCCAGAAAAGGTCTAGAGCAGATTCTCCAGCCAATGCCCAGAGTTCATGTGCAAAAACAGCTTATGGGAATGTATGGGCTTTATGTAAAGGTGCATATAGCCTACAGAGCCAAGACACAGACAAAGAAATGAATGGCTACTGGTACACGGTTCTAGATTAATGATTATTGGTAATGATTCTTTGTGAGTTTTAAAAAAAAAATAATACTTGTATTGATTGACTTGCTGTTTGATCCAGAATTGCAGACGGCGTAATGACAGGAACAATTAAGACTCTTACACAGGTACCAGCTCAGAGCACAGAGATGTTAAGAAAATGGAGAGAGATATTTATCTATTAGTAATATAAGGAAATACATGATTTGCATATGGATGGATGGATGGATGGATGGATGGATGGATGGATGGATGGATGGAAAATGTAACCCTGCCTGGTCCTTTTCCAAGCAGGGCTACATGGACACCCCCACATGACGAGGAACAGAAGGTGTTCTGTTTTCGCTTGGGAAAGTGGAGTCCCAAACATCATTGTTCAGAAGAGAGAGTAGAGGCCTGGAGCAGCAGTAGCAGCATGTGCTGTGTAAGCACCTTTCATGAATCACAACACCTGTGCTATTCTTAGAAAACAATTTGCACCTGGGGACAAGTTCACAAAGCTGTATAATAAAATGATGCAATAAAATGTGTCTTTTCTCCGAGGCTTTGTAAGAAGTCATCGCTCCAAAGCAAAAACTGAAAGGCGGGGAACTTTCTATTCAGGCCGCCAGCCCACACACACTCACAGACACGCACATTTACTATCAATATATTCAATATACACACACGTGTGAAGCGTCCCTGTGCAGAGGTTTGGGAACTAAAGTGGCGTTTTAGCTACCCAGAAAGTAACTTTTGGAGAATAGAAGAGAGTCTTGTTAATTTCTTTATTGTAGTTCTGCTGATTTCAACACATTGTAATGTTAAATTGTATTTTTTTCTGAGCTAATATACATTTACTACCCAATATGAATAGCTTAAAATGTTTTTTTTTTGACTGTCTAAGACCTGGCCTCCTGAGGAAGTTGTCCCAGGGCAGTAGAGTGCCAGGCTCATAGGGGTGGCACATAATGAAGACCTGGACACTTTGCATGGTGCTCCTGTCTAGCCTAACTCTCTCTCTCTCTCTC
>JAODJX010000015.1:18614033-18630475 GCA_026776945.1 Isichthys henryi
AACTGCGTGATGCTATCATGTCAATATGGACCAATATCTCTGAGGAATGTTTCCAGTACCTTGTTGAATCTATGCCAGGAAGGATTAAGGCAGTTCTGAAGGCAAAAGGGGGTCCAACCCGATACAAGCAAGGTGCACCTAATAAAGTGGCCGGTGAGTGTGTGTGTGTGTATATATATATATAAATATATACACAAAACACATATATGTATGTGGTTCTGGCTGATTAAAATCATTTCTAGTTCATGCTCAGGTAAATTCCAGCTTAGTTTTACATGAATCATCAGGTTTTTCCCCCCAGCCTAACCTCGGCTTGTTTACAGTACGACCTGAGCTCATCTTCAGCTTAGCCTTAGAGCTTTCAGATCCTTGGGTCACAGGAGAGTAAATACGGATACCTTCTCTGGCCAGTAAAGACGCAAGAGCACTTCTGTCACCAAATACCCATTTCTGTGTAAGGCTTGATGATATGTATCCTTGTTTTACCTGCCTTTTCACTTTGTCAGTGCCCAAAAAGCCACAGTAATTGCAATCACAATTCAGGGAAACATTGATTTGCAATAAAATGTATAAATTGATTATAGTAGCCTTGCTGGCACATAGATAGAAATAGGTGACTTCAAGTCTTGGCAAAGGACAAATGTGTCAAAGGACAAGATACTGTATAGACAGGACCCAGTTTGGAACGAAGGTAAACATGTAACATGAAACATGAAATTCTAAAATGGCAGGTGAGAAACACATCATTAAGTATCTCTCAAGTACATTGGGAGAATAGCAGTTTATGCCAGTAAGTTAACTTGCCTGTACATGATGCAATAGTCTGACACAGGTAAGATTTGATTTGTCTGAATATTTATGCAGAATGCACTGAGATTGTGATGTGAGGTTTAGATAAAATAACCTGACATGTGGAAAGCGTTTGAAAATGTGGGTCTTTGTAGGCCCTAGTCAATGCGGACTAGTCTGACAATCTATTGTTATGTAAACCTGTTGTCATCCGACAGACATTAGATGTCCTAAAAAGAAATTTATATTTTCTGATCTGATGTCATAATTTAAATAACAAGCAAGAACAACGATGGTTATCACTGAGATCGCACCCTTCCAGGGTTATGAATTCAGGGTAGAGGATTAATAAATCATTACCAGCCAATACAAGCCCCTGGACCCCTTAAATGGGTGGAGTCCTCAACTCCCCCACTGCTCAACCCAAAGTTATGCCCTTGCCCACAGCCAAGCCCTTAAGGGAGCAAACAGGTTAATGAAACTGAAACAGACCTCCTTGGGAAAAAATATTACTGCACTAGCACTGAAGGTATCCATGCTGGAACATTAAGGGGTCGTCTTCTCAGAGTCATCAGGACAGTGTACCAAGATGGATGGATGGATGGCCTGTGGGGGGGGGGAGATAAAAATCTTTGGCAGTATCAGCAGTGCAGTTTTATCAGCCCCCTTTCAACTGCTAATAACAGAGGAACAATGAAGAAAATCAGGGAAGTAATTACTTCCATTTATCAAATTGTCTAAGAGCTCAGATCCACAAGAATCTCACATATGTAAATAGCTGGTAGAACAAATTTTCATGATCTCTCAGGTTTTGTAGACCAATAACAATACAGACAGTCCCAACTTAAAGGCAAGCAACTGTGAGTTTCATAAAGCTTCAGAGAACAACATAACGATACAGGACGTATAATGAAATTCACTGTTAATGAGGAAGCTCTCTATAGGTTCACAGGTCAAAGTGATCTACATCTTGCACTGGGAATCTGGGACCAGCCGCTACCATGCCACATTAACTGTCTGTTAACTGACTTTGCATTTGTCTGCTGGACTTTCACCTCGTTCACCGCCAGCTAAATAATGGCCGCTAGCCCTTTTAGAGATGAGATGGGGGGTATTTGGTTATTGAAAAACTTGCAAACTAGTGAACCTAGTCATGTGAACTAATATATGCAAAGCATTGGACAAATAAGTAATGTCAATAAATTAAACGAAAATGATAAAGTATAGGTGAAGAGAAGCCCTATGGTAAAGGAAACCATGGTATAGTTCTATACCCCAAGGTACAAAGCAAAAATAAAGTACCTCCAATAGTACAAAAAAGTTCCTGAAAGTCCATTTCTAAACCTTATAAGGTACATTTACCTATCGCTAGAGTACAGGTGGCAGACCCCTTAGGGTACATCCCCAGTTACAAGTCATTGCACCCTGAAAGGTATAAATAAGTATTTTTTTTCTGACAGTGTATGAGCAGGACAGGGCCTTTACAAACTTTATCCAACACGTGATGTCCTTCAAGGTTGGCCGAGTTATTAGGCAGCCGTGTCAAATTAAGGGGCCGCCGGTCACGCAGGTTCTCCTGATGGAGCAGCTGGCGCACCAAAGCTCCATTTATCGAGGGCCCATCATGCATGGCGATGGGAGATTGCGCTCTCTTCCACACGCTAATAAAACTCCACTGGCTTGCAGTTAACAGGCGTCAGCAAGATGATGGTGCAGCAATAACGAGAGATGATTCTGAGAGTTTATGAGGCTACACTAATATTCAGGCAGGTAGGACAAGTTAGCGATCGTCTTCATTCTACCATGCATGCAGAGTGTACAGAAAACATCCTACAAAATGCAACATGTATGGCTTGGTAATTAGGATTTCAATATGTTCTTCATATAAAGCCTTTGCTTTTGCTGAAATATATTAAGTTTAAGGTGAACTTTTATCAGGTTTTTATCAGTAATGCACAGATCCTCAGTAATTAGAGATGAGCTCAAGCATGTCACATTTTTATTATTTTATGCAACATCATGATGCCATTTTTCACTTTTATTGGGTTGTTAGCATTTCAGCTATAAAACTAAGTCTATTGCCTACAATGGAATAAATCTGAACAAAAACGTCATTCCTGACATAAACATATACAGTAGTATAATTTTTATGGTAACACATCACTGAGGTCTAACTTGACCAGCATAAGCAGAAGTTGGACGATGGATGGATCGCTGAAATCTGCCAAGTTGTCAGGAGACCTCCATGTCCACAGCGACTAAATACCAGTGAATCTGTCCTGTACCCATAGCTGGGCATATAATCATAGACCTGCATGAGTGAGGCATTTCCTCAGCCTCCTCTGAGAAACGAGGCTACAGATGAGTGTCCACATCGTTTCCCTGAGCCCTGCTCCATGCGATTTTTTGAAGCAGTTAACAAAGAATGGATTCCTAACAGACACAATCAGATTACAAACCTTGGTCACCAGGTCTCACCTGTGACATCAAATCACTTTACTCTACTGATACTGAAAAGGTGTCTATGCCAGAACTATGAATACAGATGCTCCTCAGCTTACTAACTTTCAACATACAAAATTTCAGACATACGAACGAAGAGGACTGTAAGTCCAAATTGTGTTCATTGGTGGTCCCGTTTCCTGTCCGCAACATCAATTTTTTTTTTCTGTGCACCAATTCCGGGTAGTATGACTTCTGACCGCTATTCCCGCTGCGGCCTGTAGCAAGCGGTCTGTATTTAATCATAAAGTGTCATCCTCCAAAAAACATAAGTCAGTCCATGGAGTGCTATGGGTGAAAGTAGACCTTCTCTTCAAGAGGTTTCTCCTGCACAAGGCCACCACCAGGCCCTCCTGCCTTACTTACTAGAGTCTGGTCTTTTAAAACCTTTTTTCTTATTAATGGAACACCCCAATAACAGCTGAGTAGAAACTAAATATATATTTTAGAGCTTTGTGAGGAGAGTAAAAAGAACAAGAGCAGCACTGATCCACCACCCATTTGATTCCTGATAATGTTTTACTATCCATCCATCACCGTAACCACTTAATCCCAGCTGGGGTCGTGGGGGGGACCGGAGCCTATTCCGGGAACAAGGGGCGCAGACAGGAACCAACCCTGGGCAGACCCCAACAATGTTACTCTTACATGTTAAAAAAAATGTTAGCTTATTCACATTTGTACCATTTTCACAACTTTTAAACATTTTTTTGTTACAATGGACAAATTTACATTGAAACTATTTGTATGCTGCAACCAATTACTGGTCAATAGTGCATAGGGCTCGAACATAGGGGCAGTTTACATCCACCACAGGCTGCGATCTAGGCTGGTGAATCCCAAGCAGAAAACTTGTATCCATGCTGAAGGAGTGATCCGGGCTGTCATGAGGAAATATTCAGTTTTGAATGTTACTTTACCTTTGGAAATGTTGAATATAAAAGAGGGTGACAAAGAGACTCAAGTAAACAAAATAGTGAGAATTTGCCATGTTCTTCTGTTGTTCCAATTGAGTGAGAATGTCAAGAACTGGCAAACCGAATAATGACTGCTTCATTTATGGTGCCAGTTGTACATTTGTCAGCTATTGTGCCTTTAAATACGGGTCAGTGAGAATTCTCGTAAATCACAATCACTTTATTTACATGCATCATAGAATTTTGTGAAATTCAGTTACGGGGTGGAAACAGGTGTATGGGGGACAACAGGCCAAACAGTATAAACAGTGCAATAAGAGATGGGACAGTGCGATGTGGGGAGTGGAACAATAAATATGTCCAGTACACATAAGTTTGTGCAGGTTAGGAAAAGTGCAAAGACCATTGATAAAAGTATAAACAAATATGCAAACAGAAAACCCAAATGTGTGAACTTCTCCATCCTTCCTGGCAAGGAAACAGGTTCTTCCACGAGTGATGGACATTCACTGGGAGTGGTTACTCTAGTGAGTAATTATAAGAATACAACAGCAAAGTAATTGAAACAAATAAATTAATCTGTATTTTACCTCTAAAACACATTCACTTATAGTATGTGCGATCAAACCAAATTTGTTCTAACGACCACGAAAACAGGCAGAGCACCGTAACCTTAACATTACAGCCCAGAACAAAGTAACGGATTAACGTTGCCATTACATGACAAAATTAAAATAATGATAATATGTAATAATAAACGATGAGTAATAAAGTCATTTATGTTTATACTTATTTGTGAATACACCAAAACATCTTGTCTGCTTCAGAGTCACCCCCAGTGTTTGAAATTCATGATATTCTCAAAACTTACAGCAGAAGGTTCATATCCATCAAAGTCTTCTGTTTTCAATGTGTATGGGCACATCTAATAAGACTTGTTTTCTCTTTGTATCTTTTGCTTGTATCTGGTATCTAAAGATGTACCTTTGGATTAACGATAGTTATGACTGTTGGCTGATTGACATGCTCCCTATCCGTTTCCATTTTCAATGTCTGTAATGTGTATTTGCTGGTGTGTTTTCCCATTTGCTGATATGTTTTCATATTTATTGGTGTGTTTTCATATTTCCTGGTATATTTTCCCTCTCAGGGCTTCCGTAAAAAATAAATAAATAAAAATGCTTATTTTTAGTTTGAGTAGATTGTTGTGTTTTTAAAAGTTCAACATCAAAACTTTGTTTCAGTTCATCTTTTCAAATTTACAAAACTATCGGCCCTGATTTAGCTCCATAGGAACCCTGAGAGAGAATATGTAGCACTTTGGGCGGAGCTTAGTAGAGGTCCGTTTATGATGTCATAAGCGGAAGGGGGTGTATCCTTTATTCTGATTGGTCCAGGGGTCATGGCCATATATGGTATCAGATGTGCTCGATTCACTTGGTGTCACATAATGTTGAAAATGGGAACATGTGGTTTGTCAGACAGGGGGGCCGTTAAACGTTAAGAGAACAAAAATACATTACATGTGTTTATTAATGTGTTATTTTAAATTACATATTAAGGAATAATAAAGAACATATAGCAGGTGTCAGGATCGCGGGTGTAGTGATAGGCAGGCAAGCGTGCAGGAAGCAGTCAAGGAGGCGAAATTCGTGGGAAAACTGGGGATTTATTATAGGTACGGGCAGGGCAGGACGGACCAACAGCACTAAGACAAACTAACATCAATGACGGCCCAAAAACCAGGGCAAGACACGGACTGAAATAGACAAGACTGGGCTAAAATAATCGGACACAGCTGGGCAAGATCAGGGAAGCACACGTGGATAATCAGGGGGCGTGGCACACACAAGGATCATATGAGCCAGGCATGACAGCAGGATGAATGTAAACTAGAGCATACACGTCCAGCAGGGATCAGGCCACAGCCACGTGCTGTTAGGAGTAGGCACACGCGTCCCAACTTTCCGTACTTTATAAAAAGAAATTACTTAAACTCAATATGTTTAACCAACATGTTTAATGAAATGTTTTATTTTAGTATAAGTTTGAAGAAAGAATTTAAACAGCAAACTTTTAAGAGCAATTACCTTTCCGAACCGTCTCCACGTCCATCCCGACAGAAATGAGATGTTTACCCATAATGCACTCAATCAGCCTGTAGCGCATGCACATAGAGACATATCCCAGCATTCTCTCTCTCTCCCCTATGTCGCGTGTGTGCGCAGAGACACGACCCCCATAAAACATCATATCCCAGCATTCTCTCTCCCCATGTAGTGCCTGTGCGCAGAGACATAAAACATTTCCTTTAAAGAGCCAAACAGCTCAAAACAGCTGTCAAATTGGAAACAAAATTTCCGCCAGCTGTCAAACTGTTGCCAACTTCATACAGCCAGAACCTGCAAGGTGTTCAGCAGACCCAGCGACGTCTCCTCCTAGCAACTTAACACAGATAAACCCAACATGGGCACCATGCAAACCGACAAGGCAGCGCAAGCATGGAGTTCTGGGTAACATATTCACGCATAATGATTGTGTCAGTATAAAACTAGAGAATAAATTTGGAAAAAACTGCAGGCATTTTTTTTCCAACGGTGATGACATCGTTAGTACAACCTCTTCTAGCCAATTAAACTAGCGAAGCCTGCACTTAGCCATGTTTAAAATGTATTAAATCACTCCTGTGACCCAGCTGCAGCCAAGGCGACAAACGCATCCACATAACGTGCAATGGCAAGCGGACAGAAAACTTCACCCAGCCCGACATCTCCTGAAACCGCCATTCGGCAGAACTCATCCTAGCCTCCACTGATACTGCTAACGACTTTTGGACTACAAATGGACAGCTCACCAGAGCCTTCGCTTCAAGTCGACCCTCAGCAGAGAACATCATAGGGCCCATATGGTGATCCATGCCTGCCACCGGCGCCACCTTGAAGTTCAACATGGGCACAATGGCCGATGTCTGAGGCGGCAGCTACTGTGAACCCGCATGCTTGCATGAATTCATGAACACATCGCGGGACCAGGCCCCGAAAATGATGCCGATGATTGATGAGCTCTGCGAGTGTTCTGCGGTACTGTCTTTATCAGGGAAAGATGCTGTGGATGGCAGCATCACCTCCTCTGCCATGAAAATAATCAAAGGGGCTCTTGTCTGTATTCTGGATCGAGTAATCAAGGAGGACATGCAGGAGGGTGTGCTGTAAACCACCCAAGCCAGCATCGGCACATGGGCCTGTACGAACCCGAACCATTTTACTTTTTTAACAATTTTGAAAAGTTAAAAACTGTATAGACCGTGGTTTAAATATATCATCACAAAAGTGGTCACGATGTTCCACCCACACCCGAGCCCCTTGAAAGTACAAGGTGCTTTTGAGGCCATCATATATGATCTTAAAAATTAAATAAATGTACGGGAGAAATTGAGCGAGTCGAAACGTGATGTGGAAGGAAAAGATTATGAGTGTGCTGTAGATGCCGCAATTAATGATTTCTGGGATATGCACTAGTTCGAATAGACTCTAGGGGGTGTGTAAATGCTGAACTCTGCGATTGAATCTGTCAAAATGTGTTTAGCTATTCTTACATGCATTCTAAATAAATGAGTTGCATCAAAAAGCACTGTGTCATTATTGTTAGAGGGTCGCGATGGATGATAAACACTTGAAATGTGTCTATTATACGCCATCAAACCCTGGGTCTTTTGGAGGTACTGACAGACTATGCAGGTCACTGATAGGTGAAGAAGGTGCATGTAATACTGTATAAATATGAAACAAGTTGCAACATGGCTGACTGGAGAAGCTGCATACATATTACATAAGCCACCGAGACTTAACTTTAAAAGAAATAGATTCTTTGTGACTAATATTGATTCTCAGTGGCAGGCTGATCTGGTGGACATGTCAGCTTACGTGGAACAGAATGACGATTTTTAATACATGTTAACATGTATAGACATTCTATCAAAATATGCGTGGGTGCGGAGTTTTAAAACAAGACCGGCACAGTAGTAAAGAAAGTGTTCGAAAGCATTCTCTCTGAAGGCAGGCTCCCCAAAAAGCTATAAACAGATTGCGGTACGGGTTTTTTTAATGCATCGTTTCATAATCTTACCAAGAAACATGGGGTAATACACTTCGCTACCAGTAACAATGTCAAGGCATCTGTAGTGGAAAGGTTTAACCATACGCTGAATACACAAATGTGGCGTTATTTTACGGCATATAATACAAGGAGATATGTGGATATTGTACAATATCTAGCGTGCGCTTACAATAACACCCACCACAGTACTATTAAAATGAAGCCGGTTGATGTAAATACACAGAACGCGACCCAAGTCTTTGACAACACACAGTATACGGCAAGATGTTGGGTCCATCTAAAAAATATTGGTACAAGTTTAATGTCGGTGATGTGGTCAGGGTTTCAAAAGCACGCAGGAAGTTTTCCAAGGGATATAAGCAAACTTTTACAGATGAATATTTCACTGTTGCTGAGTGCTGAGTCTAGAGCACCTCTGGTGTATAGTTTAAAAGATTATGATGGAGGGGACTGTCACGTGCGGGTTGCGATCGCGGGGTAAAACAGGCGATCCGCGGGCAGGAAACAGGCAAGGCAGGCAAGGTACAGGAAAAATGGGGATTTATTCTCTAAACAGGGTGCAGGAAACATCAGACACTGACTAACATCAATGACGGACAAGGAACGAAGGCAAGACATGGACTGAAATAGACAGGACTGGGTGAAAATAATCGAACACAGCTGGGTACGATCGGGGAAGCACAAGTGGATAATCAGGGGGGCGTGGCACACACGAGGATCGTAGAGCCGGGTATGACAGGGACATTTTACGCTGCATAGCTACAAAGGATCAGACTAGACAAAGATAAAAGTTTCAAAGTCGAGAAAATCCTGGCGTAATTTGAATGTCTCGGATACATCTGACAGCACACTCATCTGTAATTTATCTCTAGGATTTAAAAAAAAAATGATATAATTGACGTTAAGATTAATGGTACGACTTTTCTTACCTTAGAAGAATAAGTTCTGCATCAGATATATAACGCTTAAATTTCTATGATGCGTGTTACTTAGTAAATACTTTTTCCACTTTGCTGCTGTCGCTGGCTTTTCCCATAAGGTCGTCAATGCTGATAAGTCAGATTTATTTGTCGGCAAAAGTTTGTTGTCACACGGAGACTCTGGTATTCCTTCCACAATACCAGAGTCTGTATCGTGATACAGCATGCGCATTCCACAAATTCTATATTTTGACAAACAAATCATCATACAGAGGCTGCCAGCACTAATAGCACCACACAACATTTTCAGGCACTCTGGACAATGAACAATCCTCATTTTCCGAGTTTTTTAACGAAATAAGATTTTCCAGAGTTGCTCGGTCCCGATACAATACACAAGAAGTGTTGTAAGTCTATTGTTGAAACCCTTATTAGAATCCATAAGGTATAGTAACGTATCCTGGTTGAAGCTGACGCGACCTTGAACTATTTACTGACTGTCTTATTTTTCAAATGGAACCAACTTTTATCACAAGCTATCTGTTGCGTCCATGTTCTAATTTCACTAGGGATCCCCTTGTGGATTACTTGCAAAGTCATGAACCAAATCTGTGAGGGAGGCAATGTTGATTATTTTCACATTGGTGTTGTGCAGCGTGAGTCCCTTCACAGTCCTGTAGCTATATGTTTTAGGACCCCCTGAAACAAATTCCACAATGTTGTCATCAGGGTCCAATTCACTCGTCAGCTCATTGAGAGTCACCCAAAGGCTCCCGGTTTACTGACAAAGATGACAGAGTCTGTATCGTGATACATCATGCACATACCTAAGCGATCCATGAGGTTGTGAAGCTCAAGCCTTGGATACACTGCAGTGAAAGATGCAATAAACACATTGATGTGTTGTGCCACGATTGGGTACCCCGTTATGTACTGCCATTGAACCAATGCTACAGCCTCAGTCAGAAATGATGTGTGACATTTCAAACTTTTTTGAAAACATGTATTGCAGAAACACTTCGGCATCTGGCCAAACTTTCCCTAATGACTGTTCAAGAACAATTTGGAAATTTGACGTTTGACTTTGTTCATTCTGATATTTTCAGGGTTCAAATAGATACCGTTTGTTAGCCATAGTGAACATCTAGCAATAACGACACAATGTTTCAATTAGAATGATTACAAACAAATAAAAAATATACAAACATATTTTTGATTGGAGTCAAGCCCAAACAGTTACATTCAGTTGACAATGACAATGTTTGTCCCGGACCATATCCCAGAACATCCCAGCTGTTGCAGATACATCATTCGCATAATAATTGACTATAATGGATCTTGTTAAATCATCCAATTTACAATGTATATCCCTCCCATTTTTCATCTTATTTAAATCGCACGGGTTGGTGGACTTGGGTTAAACATCAAGATCCCTTTAACTATAACATCATCCAACCATGGTGCAAACAGTTTTTTTGTTACCATTTCAAAATTATCAAGAAGATAATACGGCATCCTAGCAGCAATGTCAGATTTTTACCAGACTTGTTAGTGTCTTTGGTTTGTTTGTAGTTTATTTGCCTCTCGAAAAAATAATATCGCTATGAATGTACTAAAATATTTGATAAAGCTTTTAATGTGGTTTGACTAGTTCGTGTTTCTTGTTTGTTTGTCTCTCGGAAAAATAATCTCACTCCAAAACTGCAAAAATATAAAGCAACAACAAATGCAGGGCGTTCATGGAAGTAGCCATGTTTGTTCCGAGATGTGGTGGGTGGAACGGGAGATTGTCGGACGTGATGTCACTTAACTCGGAATTTCCGAGTTCCGAGAAAAAAACAAACGCACCATTAGGACCTGTTTCTCCTAGCATTTGTCCCTGTCTGCAATGACGTATGTTATTTGTCTTGCTTCTTCTATGGGGCTTTGTTCATTGGTCAGTTTAAACATTAGTGCAGTAGTACTTTCACCCTGTGCCACCTGGCTTATAGTTAGTGATTAGTCTTGTATTAGACAGTATGCTATTGTTGGAAGAAAGTATGAATATCTTGTTGGAGAGTGTTGCACTGATGTAAACGTTTGTTTAGTTACAACACACCACCCAGTGTGAATCTCAGAAGAAAACAGTAATGGAAACTGTGGGTGTCTGGTCGCTCTTTAATCTACTTTAATCTTTCTGTTTACAAAACAAATATTCAATTCAATTCAATTTATCATACTGGTAGTTGTATTTTCTGTGCAAGATGTTGAATAGGATACCGAATTGGAAAATGGATGGATAGATTATTGTCAGTCTATGTCAGGGTTGCCCAGCTCCTGGGTCCTGAATGGCCAGAATCCAACACTGTTTACAGATTTCCCTGCTCAAACACACTTACTAAACCTGGTAATTAGCTGTGTAAGATGTGTTTGAGCAAATTGTGCTGAATTCCGGCCCTTCAGGCCCTAAACTGGGGAACCCTGGTCTAAGTGCTTATCCAGGCAGCACAGGGCAACAGAAGAAGGGTCCCGCCTCATTTTTCAGAAGCTGAATGAGCGGTTTACCCACAGGCAAGATGAGAAAGGGATACTGTGTCATAACACTGGATCATAAATTCCCAAAGTAAAACAATAATACAATTCTACAGATAAGCATGATCCAGCTATGAACTCTTAGGATGGAATGAGAAACTGGAGAGAGCAAAAATTAACGACAATATACTCAATGACTCCCACCCAACCCTGAACTAGCCAGAGTCTCAGTGCTGAAATCTACTCAGAGTTGCTGCATAGAGACGGGGCTCTAGAACGAAAATTAATTTTGAATTAGCCTTTCAGTTCTGTTGCCATAGTAGCTAATCTGCCTAAGAAGTCCTGCGTTTTGCTGCCTTTGTTCAACCACAGTCAGCATCCGTCTCCTCTTTTGATGGATTCTGAGAAGACCTGCTCGGCTTCTACCACTGTGACATCTCAGAGCGAAAGCCCTCGCCTGCTCGCCTTGGGAATCCGGCAACTAATAATACAGACACAAGCAAAATGGCACCACTGAAAAAGAACGCCAGGTGTTTAAACAGTTTCTTTCTCTTTCTCTGCAGTACTTTTGAAGCCTAAATGAAATACTGGAAAATACTGAAGGTGGGTGTCTTTGGTCTTTCATTCGCTTAAACATGTGACCTCAACCCACACACCTGCATTGTTCAGATAGTAGACCTTAATATTATAGACTGATCAAGGCCATAAACAATTTGGCAGAGCTGTATTTGCTTGACAGATGACAAACTGCCGTCCCACAAAAATGCTTCCTAAAACAGAACATACTGCCGAGGCAGCACTGAGTCCAGCTTGGAATTACTTTTCAACTTTTTTCCACTGAGCTCCATCTCAACAGATGATCACTCAGTCAGACGTGCTTAGCTATTTTGGAATTATTTACAACATGTATGGTGGAAATTTGCAGTCCGAAAATAAACATCTTTCTTAAAATCCCGTAATTTGCTTTTGGTACCACCAGTACTTATTCTTGTTTTTAATTTTTTTAAGTATTTTACATTTGAAGTAGTACTTTGTATAAAATCACTCCCCCAACAGCTGGCCAGCAGATCCATCATGGAAAATCAGCACCTTATTTTGAAAGGATTATTGCCCAATCTAGATTGACATAGCTGACTTTCTGTAATTCTACAGCCTTTTTTTTTTAATTACAAACCTTTCACATTTAAATTTGCCAAAAGACTGTCTGAAGTCATCCTATGACAGATGTGAAAGTAGGACATGCATTCATTTCTTTTCTACGTTTAATAAGTAGGACATGCATTAATTTTTTTCTACGCTTGATTTTTAGTATACAAAAATATTGGCTAAGTCATGGCTGAATAACTGGATGAGATTGTGTGTTTTGTAAAGATCTATAAGAAATATGACATGACTGCTCAACAAATGGGTAAAATGTTCAGCTTCATGCTGAATAATTTCATGCTGAGTCGGTTTCCTCAGCATAGCAGTATGGGAGATGTACATGCAGAATGCCCCCCCGGGGACAGATCTGTCAGCAGCTGCCAGAACAAGCCGATCTTAACGCCACATCATTGTTTTATATCTTTGATGGTTCAGGGTCAGTCTGAGGCTAGTTCACTACACCTAGATATCGCAAAAAAAAAACATTCAAAGCCATATCCTATATCCACATCTGGGGCATGTTTTTCTTGTAATCACATGTTTTATCTACATCAATAATCCCCACTCAGATATCAAATCGATTTTTCAGTAAAATGCAATATTTAGCTTTATATAACATCAAGGCAGTCTGCTAGGTAGCACCTATAGGATCAGGAGAATTGATTTGGTATGGTCTACATAATCAATTTTGTACATAATTAGGTAATTAACCATCTTTTAGGGGGTTGGCTGCTATCTTCTCTTCTACATTATTGTGCAGTCATTGATCAATAAAAAAATTAAATAAAAACGAATATCTAGGCAATATCTGCCATCTGTGAGAAGCAAATGATTCTTAAGAACATACAAAAGGTCTAAGTCCTAACCATCTATTATTCTATAATGGTAATATACAAATTAATAGTAATATATAATTTTTAAAATGAATGTATAGCGAAACACCGAGTCATGTGGAAAGTGATATATTTTTAAACATTGCTTCAGCATTTCAGTTCTTTGTCTTTAGATTGCATTTTACATCAACACATGTTCCTTACCTTACATTAAAAGAATACAGTACTTCAAAGAGGCTGCCTTATCTATTGTAGCTGAATTTAAAGAGAACACTAGTGAAAGTTCTATGGAAAAAATGTGAATCATCCAGCCGTACATTTTGTGAAACCCGCGATGCAGTCATGCTACAGTATAATTACCAAAGAACGCAAAGAAATAAGTGTAAGGGAGAAATTTTACATGTATGCTTAAGAAGACATACCCATAATAAAAAAATAGAAAAGCATTTGTTTTGGGTAGTTATGCTCAGAAAACATTACATATGATAACCAACCAACGCTAGATCACAAAATGATGAAGTGTGGAGCATATGCTGCGAAGTTAAATGAGTGCTTTGAATGTTGTTTTATCTATACATCATGGCATTTGCTAATTGACCTCTGCTTTGTTGTAGTTAATAAGTTTCTACACTCTCCCCAAATTTACAACAGTGAAGATCTATTGTGTTTACTTGCAATTAGTTGAATCATGCTTCAAGTAGAGTAACCGAGGGCAATTAGAGGACTGATGTAAACAAGCCCTAAACTTTTGACCGGTGAGTTTAGGTCTCGAATAACAACCTCTAAGGAATGTGGTGAAAACATTCCCACAGACTCACAACTGTACCAAATGTCATCCGGTGGCCATTAGCAGCAGAGACTAATCCTCACTGACAGCACCTGCACTTGAGCTGAGCAGAATTACTGACCCAGCTGGGGCTGCTGGGAAGAACGGAGCTCCGTTGGGAGTTGCTGGATAGACGGCTTGTCGACTTGAATGAAATCATATTTTTTCAAGTAGATGCATCGTCGTTTATCAAAAAGTGGAACCTGAGGAGACCTCACAAAGGTTGCGACTTCATCTTCACTCGATGGCCCAGATTCGGTCCAGGGCAACTCACAGAGAGTAGAAGCATGAACATGACATGGATGGCGAGTGCCTGCTTACATCCTCCTGCTTCTCGGTCACTTTATTCTGTGCAATGTGTGGAAAATGATCCACTCATATGCATGAATTGAGAGCGCATTGGCTGTCTGTCCATTGATACTCTCCCTGCTGTCTTAAACACCTCTGAGGGGACGTGTTGAAAACAAAGTCAATATTTATGAATATTTCAGCTGAGGCCTAACTTACTGCCCTGGCAGTATGGTGTCAGCAACACTCGAGCGTATCCATGGGAAGGGTGTTTGCCTGCCTGTGCTGAAAATTTTAGCCTTTTCATATTCTCACTTCCATCGATATGTGCCAGTGTTTCTCAGTAATGCCGGCCTAGGCAGACATCCATCTGCACAGCAGCTGCTAGCACTGTTATCTGAAGGGCAAACAATGATTAGAGATGTGTGCTAATTTGAGCTTAAAGGATCGAAGGCGCTCAATATCCAGCAGTCAGCGGGGAAAAAAGATTAAGCTACTTGATATCGCAGCCGTGAGAAGTTCACAGTCTAAAGAACTGATGTGATAAGCTGTCCAGAGGGTAAAGACATTTACCAGAGATCATCCGTTGCGCAGGTTAGCCTTTAGCCTGTTCTGATGGTGGTAATTATATGATTCACCCCAGAACCAGGGCCCCGACTTTCCTTTGTATGAATCGGATGAGAAAATGGGGGGGTCAGGGTTCCGGGCGTGTCATTAAGATGCATGCCACAACCAGCCTGTCACTTACGTATATGCCGTAAGTTAACCAGTACCATAAGGTCCAACATCCAGGGCCGTACATCTGATTCTCCTCCAGGGCAGTGCAGGCAAACATCTGTCTTTCTCCGATTTAAACACTTCCAGTTTTTATTACAAAGAAAGATATTTATGATGGTAATTAATGAATACTAATTACCCTTATGATGGTAAATAACAAATACTTCACCCTTAAAATCAACAATAAGAGAAGATGAAAATCAATAAATTTTTTTGAATAAGGGAGGCTCAGCGGTGTACTGTTGCCTCTTGCTTCTGGGACTGAAGGTGATTCCTAGCTCTGCAGTGTGTGCACGGGTGTATGGAATTTGCATGTTCTCCTCACGTTTGAGTAGGATTCCTCTAGGTTCCATGGTTTTATCCTGTAGCACAAAAACATGTTGTTCAGTTAATCACCATCTCTGAATTACCCATAATCCAGACGAGTATGCATGTGCTCTGTGGTGGCCTGGCATCCTGTCCCATCTCGTCCCGTACTTCATGGGATAGTCTTCAGTCTCCCACCAATACTATATCTTTTTGAATAAATTTCTGTATTCAATCAAATCCGCACAACAGGTACTGGGACCTTTATGCTAAAAGGTACGTGTCACGATCGCCGTTCAAAGCTGCGATCGAGCGTGCTGACGAGCAAGCAGGAAGCGAAGACAGGCGGAATACGGGGAAATACGGGGTTTATTTTCAGGGCAGGACGGCAAACGAAGGCTGACGCTCACAAACATCAATGACAGACAGGGAACTGAAGCAAGACACGGACTGAAATACACAGGACTGAGCAAAATAATCGGACACAGCTGGAGACGATCAGGGAAGCACACGT
>JAODJX010000015.1:18641518-18653092 GCA_026776945.1 Isichthys henryi
CATGCACACCTACACGCAATTTAGCAACTCCAATTAGCCTCAGCATGTTTTTGGACTGTGGGGGGAAACCGGAGTACGCCAGAACGACATGGGGAGAACATGCAAAGTCCACACACATGTGACCCAGGCAGGGATTCGAACCTGGGTCCCAGAGGTGTGAGGCAACAGTGCTAACCACTGCACCACCATGCCGCCCCCTCTTCAGCCAATCAGTCTTCTAAATAGTGACCTAATTAGGGAGGACTATTCCATACTCTAACTATACACGCTGTGTAAAGAAGTGCTTCCTCAAATTCATTTTAAAATGTTCTTAACTTTATAACTCCTCCTCATAAGACATTCCTCTACGACCAGGAATCATTCTCGTAGCTCTACGTTGCACCCTTTCCAAGGCAGCAAATTCCTTCTTAAGGTATGGTGACCAAACCTGCACACAATATTCTAGGTGATGTCACACCCACACGGGTGGGGCAGAACACCGGACGCCGATCACCACCTGATCGGTCGGCTACTTAACCACTGTTCACCCAGTAGGCAGTACAAATTATTGTTGCCATTCTAGTGACGTGCTATACCAAGCAATCTCTCTGTGAATTGTCTTCCCGGTTTGTCTTGCCCACTGTGTCCTGCCTGTTCACCTTCCTGCCTTCCCTGCTCGTCCCCTGCTCCTTCATCGGCCCTCCTTCTCCCTCCCTGGATTCCGGTCTCGTCCACTTGTGCCAGAATGATCTTCACGGTTCTCGACTTTTGCCTGCCTCTCAACCATGATTCAGCACATCCCCTTTGGCTTTTGTACAATCCGATCTCCTAAATAAAGGATTCTGCCTCCGCATTTCAGGGTCTGCCTCTTCCCTGCTCGGCCGGTATAACAGGTGGGGTCTTACCAAGGAATTATATAATCGTAACATCACCTCCCTTGACTTAAACTGCACATACCTAGGGATGTAACCTAACATCTTATTAGCCTTTTTTATTGCTTCTCCACACTGGCGAAAGTGGGACATGGAACCATCAACATACACACAGAGGTCTTTCTCATAATCAGCTACCTTTATTTCAGTGGAAGCCATAAAAAATCTGTACTTTATATTTCTGCTCCCTGCATGGATTACCTGCGAGGTATCATTCTCGTCAGCCTACATTGCACCTTTTCCAAGGCAGCAATGTCCTTCTAGAGGTATGGTGACCAAACCTGCACACAATATTCTACAGTAGGTCGGGTCTTACGAAGGAATTATATAATCACCTCCCTTGACTTAAACTCCACACACATAGAGATGTAACCTGACATTCTATTGGCTGTTTTTATTGCTTCCGCACACTGGATTACCTTACATTTACAGTATCTATGTTAAATTTCATCTGCCAGGTATCAGTCCAGTCGGCAGTTTGTTTTGATCCCAGATATCTGATCACCAAAGTCTTGGCTACATGAAGATGACTAAATGGTGTAGTTGCAACATCCAGTTGGATAAATAAATAAGGAAAACCGAACTCATGTCACTATTTCTGGCCACCTTCCATTGAATATGTAGGAGGTTTCATATGTATGCATGAGCCATTCACACCTGGCCACAGCCCCCCCCCCCTTTTATAGTTCTGATAGGGATGTATCTGGGTTAAATACACTAAACTAATCGGGAAAAAATGCAAAACAGCTGGTAAACACATGGAATCCACATGGAGTAGAAGAGGAGGCGTGGCACACGGGAGGATCGGACAAGCGGGTCATGACAGAACCCCCTCTCAAAGGCGTGAACACAAGGCACACCAAAGTGAAGCGAAAAACAAGACCGGGGACATGGAAACAAGAATACAAAAGCAAAACATCAACAGGGCACCGGAAACAAGACAGACACGCAGAACAGACACAAAAAACAGCAACCCAGACAACAGCTGACAAACAACGGGAAAAGCAAACAGGCACAGAGGCAACAAAACGGAGGCACAGGGAGGAACGAAGGGGCAAGGAGCGAATGAAGGAGAAACAGGAGGACGAGGAGCAGACACTGGGTGTACAAAAACAGGAGGCAGGACGGCAGAGGGTGGGGGGAAACAGTGAGCCTGAGGGATCCCCAGTGGGTGAGAGGCGGAAGCCGCAGGAGCAGCAGGTGACCGCGAGCTTGGAGCCAAAGGGACCCTCGGCGACGGCGAGGCAGGATCAGGAGGCGATGACGAAGGGGGCGAGGAGGCAAATGCAGGGCCAGGCGGAGGAGGCGAGGAAGGAGACGAAGGGGGCACCAGAGGAGGCGAGGAGGAAGGTGAAGGGGACACTGGCGGAGGGGAGGAGGGAACAGCAGCCATGGCAGGTGAAGGCGCAGCCACAGCCGGCCCAGGCATAGGTGACGGACGAGTCGGAGCAGGGTAACCCGCAGATGACTGACGAGTCGACAGAGGCAGGGCCAAAGGTGGCCGAAGAGTTATCGGGGGAGGAACCTCCGAGCAGGAGACCAGGGAACTGCAGGCGACTGCCGAGCAGGAGCCGAAGGAACCGCAGGCGCCCCTCGAACCCCAGCCACAGGGACTGAGGGCAAGCCAGGGGGCAGGGCGGTTAGGAACCGAGTCCCGTGCAAGTGACCTCTCCCCCTCCTGGATATGGAGAGCTGAGGTCCTGGCCGGGGTCTGCCACGTGGGGGTAACAGAGCTGGGGTCCGCACCTTGGTAGTGGACACAGGCAAAGCAGCAACAAGCGGGCAGGCTTCAGGCGCAGGCGAAATAACAGCAGGCAGACGGGTGTCGCGCACAGGTGAAACATCAGGGACGAGCTTCGTAGGTGAGGTAGCAGAGATTGAGACAGCCCCCAGAAAAACGCTCAGCGCGTCCACCCGTTTTTCTCCCTGCTTCCTTCTTCTGCAAGCTGCCGCTGCAGGGTCCGGCAGCTCATACAGCAAGGGAGGAAGGAAGCCACAATCAATGTTCGCCTGCCGGATCATGTCTTCAGCGAGCTTAGCTAGACTTAGTACCACATCAGCCTCAGTTACACATATATTGGTCATAGACGACGCTGTATTCATACTAAATGGTGGTAAGTTACTCGTGTTCTTTACTGTGAACACCCATGTAAAATAATAATTAAACTCATTTACTATATCAATTTCATTTTCAATTATAAGGTCCTTACTATCCTGCAAATTAGTCTTTTCAACTTTTAGAGCTCTTTTGGAGTTGAAATATTGGAAGAAATTTTTTATGTCATCCTTACCCTCCAATGCTATCTTCCTTTCTAGGTGTTTTAACACAACTTATTGATGAAGTCAACCAGCTATCGCAATCTTTGTGATGTCACAATTGCATGTGCATATCATGTGATGTCAATATTAACATCGTACATAGTGCGGGTCTAGTCCTGAGGGTGACCTGGCGGCACAGTGGCCAGCGCTGTCACCGCACACTGCCACTTTGTGTGAATGTGTGTGTGTGTGTGGATTAGGTTTATATTACATCGTGGGGACCAAATATATAGCCATATAGAATGTGTCACCTTGACCTGTTGCAATCTAACCGTAATAAATCAATCTATCTTCTATAAATGGTTCTCCAGTATATGGTGGTTTTAACAACCATTAATATTCTCTGATTACACGACTGTTACAGCCCCGCTTGGTCCTCTCCGTGTTTTGAGTTTCTCCTGCAGGGTAGAGAACTCTAGCAGGTGTAGGCAGTTACGCTTAATTGCCCATCCACACCTCTAGGGGGCGATAAAGGCGTATCCCCTCCTGACCAGCAGCTTTTGGATGTTTTAGCCCTTACTGATTGTCCAACGCTTCTCCTTAGACTTTTCTATTATACCTTCTGTCTTGCTTATGTTGAGATTTCGCTTTATTTTTCAATAAACATTATTACAGACTAATCCGTTTGTGGTCTCCTTTTCATGTTGCATTGCCCTGAGCCAGACATGTAACATGACTAGATGTGATTTTGGAATAATAATGTTTCTCACCTGGCAAATTCATAATTTTAGGTAGCAGTTGTTTTTATGGGAGAAATTCCTCAAGCTCAATAAGTGATAAAATTGTATTTAGCCTGACAGCCCCAATATCCATCCTCAGTAAATCTACTGCACACACTGCCACAGCAGTTCCCTTGCAGAAAGTTCGCAACCTTGGGGTGATTCTGGATGCTTCTCTTTTGTTAGATACTCATGTTGCTATACATCTACAGTACTGTGCAAAAGTCCAAGGCAGTCAAAGAAAATGATCTTTAAATGACCACCCTGTGGTGCAAAACTATGATATTATGTGGGTCAAAGTGTGCCTGCTTAGTCATTTCAAAATGCGACCATAGCCCCCCCACTATTCGCAGCAATTATCCAGTACACCCATCTACACCCATCTACAGTGTATATTTTGACTCCTCCATCTCAAATGGCTAATCAATACTTCATTTACTTTTTCAGTTACTTTAATTAATTAATGAAGTGAGCTGGTGGTGAATTTTAATGAATACATGTAATGGCTGAGGTGCCCCTGAGGAGAGGTTTGGGAACTGAAGTGGTGTTCATCTAGCCATCCAACAGGATACAGTATCAGAAATTCTTTGAAGAACTCCTAGGGGTTTTCTTCTATTACTCTTAATTTGCATATGTTATAAGATTAAATAGTGTTTTTTGTTCTGATTATACACTTATTACCCAAATAAGTAGTTTTAAACATTTACTTTGACTGCTTAAGACTTTTGCACAGTACTGTATGTCAGACGCATGCAAATGAATCCCAAACCCAGGTTGCCAGGTTGGGGGCAGCGTGTGGCTCAGTGGGCTAAGCCTGTATACCTGTAATCAGAAGGTCACAGGTTCAAACCCAGCCTCAGCATGTGTGTGGGTCCTTAAGCAAGGCCTTTAACCCCCAGCTCCCTGGGCGCTGCTACGGTTGGCTGCCCCTCGCGGACAACTTACAGAGCAAGTTGAGGGAAGCGTAAAGACAATTTCCCCAAGGGGATCAATAAAGTATCAATTATTATTATTATTATTATTCACGTCTGGCCATGTATCCATTTTGCTGCTGCCACTGTACCAGCAGAATCTAAATGCCAATCATTATGAAAAAAATGCAGATATGGTCAGTAGGGGCAGGTTCTTAACAACTGAAGGACTGTTTGCGGCAGGAAGTAACCAAGTTTTTCCCAACCAAAAACCCCCCAATTAATAGAGAGATCCATGTCAGACTCAAAGAACAGGGAATGGCTTTAGGTGACAAGACTTGGGAAAAAATATCATGATAGGCACTGGAGACGGCTGGCAGGGGAGCTAAAGCAATGATTCTCAACCTTTTCAACATTAAGGCCCACCTGTCTGTCACAGCATGTTTTCAAGGACCCCTGGGCCACGATAGATGATATTTAATAATGAAGTGTTTTATTAATATGTAATAAAAAGTTTAATTTCTTTGGCAGAAAAACATTTACATTTCAGAAAAAGATACCAACATACTGGATACTACAGAAATATAAAAGTTTTATTTTATACATAACTGCTAACAAAAACTGCTAAATTACTAAGTTTATCTCATTTTCTGTGTTGGGAACAAACATTTCTTAAAAATGTAACTTTAATATTCTGATTTACTGAGTTTCAAAGCACAATTCTGTAACTGTAATCTAAATTCTTAAAATAATAGTACTTTCTTGCTTTCTCGCGGCAGATATCGATGGTGGCTGGCAACACCAATTCTTCAGCGATGGTGAAAACTTTCTTCCACTGGGCAACACACCTAGGTAGCAAGTAGGTGGATTTCAGGTCACTGTTACACTGTGTCGATAGGGAGATAATTGTCGTCTTCTGCAGTTGTAGTCCATCATGTTCTCGCTGAAGGTACTCTAATGGTTTTCCAACAATTCTTGGGTGCTTTGTTTCGATATGCCGCTTGAATTTTGGCGGTTTTAGAGCCTCGTTTGAAAGTGTTAATCCACACTCCGTGTCATCACCTCCCCTGGCAAATCCATATTTCATGTATTCTGGGTTGTATTTAAAGAATTTGGGCTTTTTCTATACCACAGCATCAACTTTTTCTTTGTGCTTCGGAAACTCATCCATCATCACATTTACACATCGGCTGTGTTGGCTCAAATTGATGACGTTAGCCACAGGTGGCCAATAAATATTATCTTTAACGGACGAGGTCAGCTGGTCGCTAACGGAATTTCGCTTATAATGGATAAACAATTTGGTCCACAGGGCCGCTTTTAGCTGTAGTTTTGTTCAGCTATAACAGACATGCAGGCTTCGCCTACAAGGCACGTGGCATGCCGGTGATATCCAGTGCAGATACGTAGTCGGGATTACTAATAGTCAAAACAAACATTGTGACAACTAATGCCTCACTCTTCGATGACATTCTACACTCCTTTTGAGCATCAAACCATGCAAAAGGCTGCTAAGATCCCATCTCAACCAGGAGATCCCACTTTCCAAGTAACTGAGCAGGAGTTGTGAGACTGGATGATCTACAACCAAGGGTGCTGAACATCTGCTCCTCTGAGCTGTCTGATGTATTCATGTCAATCTTCACCTCCTCATTCACACAGGCAACCATCCCAATGGTTTTCAGAATGACCACCATCATCTCAGTGCCCAAAAAGAGTCACGTGGCTGGACGGCTACCACCTCACTGGCAATGAAATGCCTGGACAAACCTGCATTGTAAGGTATCAGCAGCATAATTCCTGATTCCCTAGACACACTGCAGTTTGCTCACTGACCAAATTGATCCGTGGACGATTCCTGGCCCTTCACACCTCTCTCCATCGCCCGGACAGTCCATACACATGCGGTGGGATCATTGCTACTAAATACTGGGTCTCCACAAGGCTGCAATCTGTCACCATTCACCTATGGCCGCACAGCTAGACACGATAACCACCAATAGTTACATTTTCTGATGACACCACAGTCGATGGTCTCATCGACAGCAATGATGTGACTGTATACTGCCAGGAAATCAGCAGTCGACTCAGCTGGGGTTGTACCCACATTTCCTTTTTCAGCCATTTCTTTTATTTATTTCATATTTCTTTTGTTTCAGCCATTTCTTTTATTTATTTCATATTTCTTTTGTTTCAGCAATTTATTCTATTTATTTCTTATTTATTTCATATATACAGTACTTACATCTGCAGTTCCAAGTTACTAACATGTACTTTGATGTTTTATAAGTGCCTTTGCTTTTGTTATAGGCTGTCTAATGCTGTTACATGTGGCTTACTGGATGGCGCAAGTTAGATTTCCTATGTAGTGCTGTAGAAAAGACAAATAAAGAATATTGAGTCATCACGATAGACTCCTTTTTCAGCCTAGGTTCCATCACCCACATCAAACCCTGTCTATATCAGATGCTGCCTCTCCCAACCTGCTGCTGAATCCTTCATTCACAGCTTCATCTCCAGTCACCTGTTCTTTCTGTAAGTCCCTCCTGATGAGCATCAGGTCCAGGTCCCTTCACAGGCTTCAGCTGGCTCACATGTCTGCCGCCTGCCTCCTCCCCCATCCCACATTCTCATGATCTCCGCAGAGTGCACTTACTCCCCATGAAACATCACATCCGCTTCAACATTCTTAACCTTATCTATCAAGCTCTTAACGGTGTTGCGCCCCCCTATCTGTCTGATCTTCTCGTGCCCTATCAGCCGACTCGTACACTTAGATCTTCCTCTTCTGGGCTCCTCACTGTTCCTCTGTCCAAACTGCACAGCTCTGGTGTCTGAGGTTTCTCCAGGGTAACCCCCTGCCTTCCCTTCCCTCAGATGTCTGTAACTCCCCTGTACTCCAAGTCTTCAAATCCTACTTAAAAAGCTTCTTGTTTTGCTGACCTTTCCACTTCCCTTCCCTTCACGTTCCTCACACTGATCGCTCCATACCCTCCTCAGTCGCTTCCCTACATTTTCTTCTGGATTTAAACAGTTGCCATGTACTACTTGTAATCCTCATTACTGTGTACTTGCTGTTTTCTATGTTGATTACTTCCTTTGCTGTACTCCCCATTGGACAGAATATTTGAGTTCATGAAGTGCTTTATGTATATACTGTGTTATCCATATAATAATAATAATAATAAATATTATTATTATTCACTTAATTAAGCAGGAACATTATGGAAAGGCATGAATTAAATTAATGCATATTGAATATCAGGGTCAGCACCCGTTCTCCAGAACCTTTCATGTATGCCCCCCGTTTGGCCAGCAGGTGTCACTGGCCATTCTGTCCTCCCTCTTGTCCAAGTCCTTAGTGCTTTTCCCCAGCTCCGAAGAGTGCTATAAGTCTCTATAGGCTGAGCGTGTGCCTATGAACTCTGCAGTCATGAGTTCAAATCAAGCCACCTCTGTTTAGTATTTATTAGATATTGTTCCCTAGTGTTTGTTTAGTATTACTTTTCTTGTCCTAGGTTTTCCGTACTTGTGTTCTGCTTTGTTCCTTTCTGGTTCTGTTTTATTATCTTTGTGTTCCGTCCCTAGTGTTTTATTCCAAGTTAATGTTTTCTTTTTTTTTTTGTTAATGTTTTCTAGTTTTCAGTACTTGTTAAGATCTCTAGTTTCTGTGCTTAATTATTATTAGTTTCACCTGTTGCCTGTTTTCTTGTGCCATCCCTTCTTGATTGTCTCTCACCTGTCCTGCGTTATCTTGTTAGCTCTCTGTCCATCCATCCATCCATTTTCCAAACCGCTTATCCTTAGTGGGTCGCGGGGAGTCCGGAGCCTATCCCGGAAGCAATGGGCACGAGGCGTTAGCTCTCTGTATTTAAGTGAAATAAATATCAAACATGTATATTGTTATGCAGCTAAAAATGTCATAGATTAGTTCCCTTTTTATGTTACTTTTTTAAATAAACACCCAAGTCAGTCATATTCTCAGAAACAATATTTGTATACATGCATGTACAGCAACAGCAGGATTCCACCAAAGTAGAGGTCTGCATTCTCAGGGAACCTGCGACAGTAGAGTGCAGCATGGGACAAATTTTCATTTTTAAATGTGGGAGTGTTTGGGAAGTGATGTGCACCAATCTGTGTAGGCACATGTTACTATCCTGATGAAGGTCCCTTAAAATAACCATGCCATTGACTTTAGACCAGTTCTTTGTAGGTCATTTTCCGCTGCTTCAAGATAGCCATGCACCAACAACACACCTGACTCCACCACATTTTAAGACATATATACCCATGGGCGATCAAAGGAGCTCAAGTACATTTGCTATATAAATGAGATGCGCGCTGGATGGGAGAATCACTGTGGCAGGCTCATTCTAGGAAAGACACCGGTGACGCTTCGCGCTGGGTGCAAAATAGGGTCCAGATTGTTTTTCCACAGTCAACATGCAGTGACCTGTAAATAATTATGAATTTATTTTATTTCCAGTCAAAGGTACAAACTATGGCAATATCATCATGATCACTAATAAAAAAATCTATAACAGCATCTTCAAAATAATCTCCTTCATATCAATCTATGTGAAAAAGTTCTTTTATATGTAACGAAATACAGGTAATAATGATGGCTGAATTTTTTCCATTCAGAATGATGTATATTTACTGACGCAACCATTCCAACTTTCTGTGTTGTGTAGAACGCTACAGTTTTTCCAGGTCCTGAATTCATGCATGATCATTGTATTCACCCTGTTCCCATTTCTGTCCCTATGTAACTTATTTTTTTAGTGCAACGATACTCCCTTTGAATGTAGGATGTTTGATGCTGTCACTCTGTGCGCCTTAATTCAGGGTCTTCGTATTGGTCTGTCTGTCCGTCTGTCTATATCTATCTATCTATCTATCTATCTATCTATCTATCTATCTATCTATCTATCTATCTATCTATCTATCTATCTATCTACACCCATCCTTACTGCTACCTTTCCACACTGGCTTCACCAGTCAACAATGCCAGTTTAGCCTTAAAGTTCCTGATCCCTAATTTCATTTGCATTGCATATTGACCTGTTTTAATGCTGTATTTGTTGACAGGGATTTATTAAAAGTGATGGTGATATCAAAACGAGCACAGTTTAAAATAATCAAATAAATAAATAAACTGAAACATTTCTTCCATTTTAAAGGTATGATTGGAGAAAGAACTTACCCTAATACACTAATTTGGGTCACCGCTTGCATGTATATTCAGACATGAGCATGGGCTGTATTGAAAGGGTCCGTGCAAAAGGCCATGGAATGAGAGCACATGAAATTCATATATATATACACATATATATATGTGTGTGTGTGTGTGTGTGTGTGTGTGTTTCGAGGTATACCTTCCTGCTGGTTCTCTGTGTTCCCAGTTTTCTGGTCCCCATATGAGAAAACTATTTTATATAAAAAACCATGACTGCAAAGAAAAAACTAAAAATGCAAAAACTCTTGTATTTTGTTTGGTTACTTATGGTTATGGTTAGGGCTGGGTAGGGGTTAAGGCTGTCATAGTTAACATTAGCATTTTTCCCATAGAAATGAATGAGCGGTCCCCAAAAAGATATGATTACAAGACTGTGTGTGTATGTGTGTGTGTGTGTATCTGTATATGTAAAAGTAAGGTGTGGCCAGCTGGCATCAAAAACATTTAAGATCTTTCCATGTCAATATATGCTGCAATTCTTGTAATGTACAGCCAGATCGAATAAAACCAAGATACATGCATTTAGTTCACATCAGTTTTACTGACACATTTCAGCAACAGAAACAAATCACATGGTATATAGTAGTAGTAGTAGTAGTAGTAGTAGTAGTAGTAGTAGTAATAATAATAATAATTAAAACACTGTAAACATTACAAACAAAACTAAAAAGGGTTACGAAGTAAACTAACAAAACCAAAAAGACCTACAAGTGGGAAACTGGGAAGACGGAGAACAAGCAGGGAAGCAAACATAGCAAAACAGAATAACTACCATCACAGAATGATGAAAGCACAGTCAATGACTGCACTGGGGAAAAGAGCAAGATCAGGTATTTAAGGACATTTGAGGGCTAACTAGCTGTTGTGCAGTTAACATTATCTGTATGTGGGTACTGATTAGGGGGCGGGTGACAGAGGACACAGCGGGCAAGACAAACCGGGAAGACAATACACAGAGAGATTGCTTGGTATAGCACATCACTAGAATGGCAACAATAATTCGTACTGCCTACTGGGTGAATAGTGGTTAATCAGGTGGTGATCGGCGGCCGGTGCTCTGCCCCGCCCATGTGGGTGTGACATCACCTAGAATATTGTGTGCAGGTTTGGTCAAAATACCTTAAGAAGGAATTTGCTGCCTTGGGAAGGGTGCAACGTAGAGCTACGAGAATGATTCCTGGGTGTAGAGGAATGTCTTATGAGGAAGAGTTATGAAGTTAAGAACATTTTAAAATGAATTTGAGGAAGAACTTCTTTACACAGCGTGTAGTTAGAGTATGGAATAGTCCTCCCTAATTAGGTCACTATTTAGAAGACTGATTGGCTGAAGAGGGGGCGACATGGTGGTGCAGTGGTTAGCACTGTTGCCTCACACCTCTGGGACCTGGGTTCGAGTGTCGTCATGGGGTTTCCTCCAGGTACTCCGGTTTCCCCCCACAGTCCAAAAACATGCTGAGGCTAATTGGAGTTGC
>JAODJX010000015.1:18662437-18678267 GCA_026776945.1 Isichthys henryi
TCGGAGGAAACCCCACGACGACATGGGGAGAACATGCAAACTCCGCACACATGTGACCCAGGCGGAGACTCGAACCCACGTCCCAGAGGTGTGAGGCAACAGCACTAACCACTGCACCACCGTGCTGCCCCATATATATATATACTGTAAGAATAAATATATATACTTTTTTCCCTTTATCATCTTTCTGTAGTTTTCAGTTCATAATGTAATGTCTAAATTAGTATTTTCAAGTTAACCTAATAGATTAAATGATTTATTGGAGCAACAGTTTTGTCTGTTCATTCTCAAGAGAAATTCTAGTTGAAATTGAAGTCTTTAATATTTTATTAAAAATTTCATACATGCTCAAGTATAGCTTCTAAATTTTTCTTCCAGGAAATGTTCTGTTATCTTGCATATAAACCGCTGTGGTTACATACTATTGTTTAGGTACTTAGTAATTATTTGTTCTTATTGCCCCAGCATCTCCTGAGTACCTTTTCATGGTATTTTACTTAGCATACAGTTTAATGTTTGCTGGTTAGCGATTTTTTCCCCATCGGTCAGTTTTTCTTGATGGCATTTATGAGGTCGCCAGCTTCCTGTTAGCGACTTCTTGGGCAAGCAAAGTCAGTCTCATTCTGAGCTGTTTTCATTCAAAAATATATATTTTTTCGTCTCCACTCGTGCAGGAAAATATTTCCCCCACTGTTTCTGCTAACAAAAAAAGCTTCCAAGAGAGGATGACAAAATAAGGATAGATTTCATTTTGTATGAAATACAAAATAGACAAAATCATTATTTATGTAGTCTTTCCTTAGTTCTGTCTTTAAAAATCTGCTTCTGGAGTTACAATGACACTTAAAACTCATCCATTTCCAAAATGTGCACTAAGGCAAGCCTACTCAAAGCTTCTCTTTTAATAAAACGTTCAATATTTCGATAAAATGTGATCTAATTTAAATGGAAACCAACCCCTGTCCGCAATGGTACTGTAAATTCCTGTATGAAATTAAGTAGAACACACTGTTTTAGACAAAAACCTAAGAAAATATTGAACTAGGCCAATCATGGATGTCTTACACTCTTTCTTATCCCTGCAAAAAATAGGAAATGTTTTATTTGAAATAAAGAGAACCAAACATTTAACCAAATTAGTTTTCTGGTTCAGTTACATAAATGTAATATTATTTCATTTGACTGCATACATTCATTATTCCACAAGGGCATCCCTTGTGTCCTGTCCTTCCTCACATAAGCAGCATAAGCACTTATGGAAAATGGTGGATGGATGTACATATTCAGCACTAAAAAAGTGTTTGTTTGTTTTTTTTTTAATTATTTATTTCCTACAGGTTCTGTTACTGTTTCATCCCTCATAGCTTTTTCTCCTGTGTGATCTTAGGGGAGACTAAATGAACGTTGAAGCTTTTACGTTTTTGACATTCTCACTTTTACATTTTCAATTACTGCTGAATGTTTGAACAAATGTGACTGTGCATTTATCAGTAACCTCTGCCATGCTGTAGAAAGCGAGGTATTCATGTAGTAATTCTGGAAATGCCTCGAGCTGGTGCATATTTCCCATCATGACAGATTTAAAGTATTTATACAAAGATAAACTTTCATAAATGGCTGCTACAGTATAACAGGAAAATATTATGTCTGGAATTTTATTTGAAATAACATGTTTTTATATCAATTCTGACTTTAAATGGAAGCCAAATTCAGCTTGATGTTGATGCTTCATTTGAGCCTTGACCCTCAAACCCAGATATAGCATGAGAAATACTGACCCTTTGTTCATGCTCTGAAAGGGCCAACAATCACTGCTCAATTACATTAGCTGTCCTGGTGTCAACTTTAATTTATTGCATGTATGTCCTTAGCAGACCCTGCAGACTATTACTACATATATGACTTCCTTTCTAAATGTCTAGAAGAGAAGCAATTCAGGGCAAGAGAAATTCTAAATGCGTTCTGACAAAATGCTATGAGTTACCAAGGTAATATGGTGCCTCAGCCACCATCTGACTGTGTTCCTTGGCTGGATTTAGGAAGCAACATTTCAGATTTATTCTACAAACACATACAGGAGCTGTCAGCTTGGAGCCATGCAAGGGGTGAGGCTCTTGTATTTAGATTACAATGTCAGAGTAGGTTTAGCAGAAGGCTATTAGAGTATTAGCTCCTAGTATTACCAGAAAGTGGCCCGTCCATCTATCTGCTTATCCTGAAAAGAGGACAGGAGTTTCTCCTTGAATAATGCAGACATAAACACAATTGTTATACACTAGTTTTATTTTACTTTTGAACTTGTTTTAATTCTTTTTAATATCTGAATACAAGAAAGAATGGTTGATAGTCATCAAAGTGCCAGTTTTTTTGTTATCTTCACATCAAAACAGCATTTACACAATGCTGACAAGAACTAATTGAATCATTTTGCTATTATCTTTTTAAATTTCCTTTGTGGTAATACTGTATATCACTCTTTTCCTTTCTGTTACATATTTTCAAGACAGTTAATGGAAAAAAAATACATAAATTACACCACTGACTGGAAATGCATGCCATATGTAATAGAACAGTTCAATTGACTCTCTGTCATGGTCTGTACTGACTGAGCCCGCCCTCTGTGACCTTTCCCCATTTGACAAGTAGATATTGCTGGCCATTCCACCTTTTGCCCCCCTCTGTCTTAGATCCTAGTCTCCCCTAGTGTGTTTTCTGTGTTCCTCAGACTGCCATGTACCTCTGAAGGCTGAGTGCGTGACTCAGTGTGTAAACCTGTGGGTTATGGGTTTAAGGCAGGCAAATCCCAACTTCATCCGTTCTGCATTTTTTGCTTGAATTTGTCCTTAACATTTGTAGTTTGGGTTTGCTTTTCCTAGTGGTCATTTTCTATCATAATTCTCCTGTCACGTACGGACCGTGGAAGCAGGAGCAGAGAGACGAGGAATCGGGGAACGAGGGTTTTATTGTACAAAATAAGAAGGCAAGGCACACAGACAGATGTTAGACTTCAATGACCGAACTGGGGAAACAAACTTAATACAAACTTAAATACATAGAACTAATGACAGCAACAAGAAACAGCTGGTAACATGGGGAGTCCACACGGGGTTAACGAGGGGGTGTGGCACATGGGAGGATCGGACGAGCGGGGCATGACAGGACCCCCCCCAAAGGGGAGCAAAGAGACACAACCGGGCACACGACGGACCCTAGGGAAACAAAAGCGAATACATTAACGAGGCACAGGGAACAAGACCGAGACACAAAACAGGCACAAGGGCAACAACTCAGACAAGAAGTGACAAAGCAGGGGGAACACACACAGACACAGAGGTACCAAAGATGGAAACACAGGACCTGGGAACACAAAAGGGGACAATGGAGGGACAACACCAGGGGCCAGACCCATAGGAGGCACAAAGAGACCAGCAGGGAACATAGGTACAGGGGGAAATCCCTGAGGGGTCCCACTCGAGCTCCTCCTCCACCAAGGGGGACAGAGCGGTGGTCTGGTAGTCCAGGACCCCCTTGGGGACAGGGCCTTGGGTCATGGGAGCTGGGGGCATGGGAGCAGGGTCCAGGGGATCAGGAACTGGGGCAGGGTCCTCCTTGGAGATGGGATCCGGAGGCACAGGAACTGGAACCTCGGGAGTGAGAACCGGGGAATACTGGAACCTTGGGAGCGAGAACTGGGGGAGCAGGAACCGCTGATACAGGAAGGAACCTCAGGGGGTGGCGTAGGAGCTGCCGGCACAGGAACCTCGGGGGGTGGAGTAGGAACCACCGGCACAGGGAGGAAACTCAGGGGGCGGAGCAGGAACTGCCAGCACAGGAAGGAACCTCGGGGGGTGGAGCAGGAACCAGAGCAGGAACCACCAGCACAGGAATCACAGGAGGCAGAGCCGTGATTTGCACCTTCCAGCAGCTAATGGTGGAGTCTGGAGCACCTCTGGTAGTTCGGATACCGGACAGTAGGGTAGTCCGCTGTCCATGGCTATTTGCCGCATCGTGAACTCCACCACCCCTCTTCTAAGTCGCCATACTGTATATTTTTGCGCACCTTCTTCCTGGACCTCGGGCTGTTACAACAAGTAAATTACCTCGTTGGTTAGGCTGAGGTATTCTTCCTGAGTGAGACGAGGTGTTTGTTTGAGGAGTCCGGTCATTCTGTCACGTATGGACTGGGGAAGCAGGAGCAGAGAGACGAGGAATCGGGGAACGAGGGATTTATTGTAGAAAATAACAAGGCAGGGTAAACAGACAGATATTAGACTTCAATGACCGGACTGGGGAAACAAACTTAACACGGACTTAAATACATAGAACTAATGACAGCAATAATAAACAGCTGGTAACCCGGGGAATCCACACGGGGTAGATGAGGGGGTGTGGCTCACAGGAAGATTGGATGACCGGGGTATGACATCTTCCATCTGTGGTCCACCCTCCTTCTTTAGGGTCTGGTTTTGTTTTGCACTTGTTATATTCTATATTACCCTTTTATTCATAGTGTTAAATTAGTATTTTCTAGTTGTCTGTTAACTTCCCTAGTTCTGTGATTATCTCTGTTCATTAGTTCCACCTGTTGCCTGTGTTCTCTAAGAACATAAGAAATTTACAAACGAGAGGAGGTGATTCGGCCCATCAAGCTCGTTTGGGGAGAACTCAACTAATAGCTCAGAGTTATTAAAATTTTATCTAGCTCTGATTTAAAGGAACACAAGGTTTTAGCCTGCACTACACTATCAGGCAGACTATTCCATACTCTAACTACAGGCTATGTAAAGAAGTGCTTTCTCAAATCCATTTTAAAATGTTCTCCCGTTAATTTCCATCTATGGCCACAAGTTCTTGTATTTGAACTAATATTGAAGTAACTATTTGGTTGAACAGTATCCAGACCTTTTAGAACCTTATATACCTGGATCACGTCCCCCCTTAGTCTCCTTTTCTCAAAGCTGAACAGATTTAGCTCAGCTAACCTCTCCATATAAGACATTCCTGTAAGACCAGGAATCACTCTGTAGTCCTACGTTGAATCCTACGCACACAATATTCTAGGTGGGGTCTTACCAAGAAAGTGTATAATCTTAGCATTACCCCTCTTGATTTAAACTTCACACACCTAGAGATGTAACCCAACATCCTATTGGCCTTTTTTATTGCTTCCGCACACTGGTGAGAGTGGGACATAGAAGCATCAACATACACACCGAGATCTTTCTCGTAATCAGCCACCTTTATTTCAAAAAATATTTTTACTTTATAAATTTCATCTGCCAGATATCAGCTCAGTTACTAATTAAATCAAGTACTGCTAAATCGGTATCTGCTACACCACCCACTTTGGTCAGGTTTGCAAATTAACCCAGTTTACTGTATGTATTAGTGTTAATATCGTTAATGTAAATTAGGAATAACAGTCGTTCTAAAACTGAACCCTGTGGTACCCCACTATGAACACAGGCCCACTGTGACATTGTGCCTCTAATAACTACTCGCTGCTTCCTGTCAGTTAACCAGTTTTCGATCCAAGCTGCTACAGTTCATAAAATCCCTGCAGCTTTGAGCTTAAGCAGGAGCCATTTCTGGGGAACAACTTCAAAGACCTCCTGCAAATCTAAGTAGATCACATCATAGGCTTTTTTGTGATCAATTTCTCTTATAACTTCCTCAAAGAACTCAAGTAGATTAGTTAAACAGGATCTACCTGTCCTAAATCCATGTTGGCTATCCCTCAGAATGTTACCTGAGTCCAGGTAATCTACTAGTTTCGCTTGGATTATATGTTCCATTACTTTTCCAGTTATGCAAGTTAATCTCTGTGATTCTGTGGTCTCTGTAATTGGTTGCCCGGTTAATGCTTCTCTCCTGCATCCGTATTAGCTCAGTTTGGTTTGTGTTTTTAAGTTCATTTCCCCAGTTGGTCATTGTATGTGGTTGTGTAGGGGAACTCTGTGTGTCTGTTTTTATGCTTTTTGTTAATAAAGCCCTTATTCTGTCTTGCAGCCTCTAGTGAGTCGTCAACCCTTCTTTTCTGCCTGCACCGTGCCACCGTGCCGTAATACCTCTCATTTCAACAACATGGCAAAAATAACAACTCTGACCACATGGCAGTATTTATTTCTTCAAATTCAACTTTTTAGGTGTTCTAATATATTTTCAGTTGAATAATAACAGCAATTAATCCCTGTGGGGAAATTCTCTTTACGCCTCCCCCATCTTGCTTTCTGTAGGCGAGAGTAAGCTGGCCATGAAGGGCAGCCACCCATAGCAGCACCCAGAGAGCTGGGGGTTAAGGGCTTTGCTCAAGGACCCGCAAACATGCCGAGGCCAGGCTTGAACCAGCAGCGTTCTGATCACAGACACAGAGAATTAGCCCATACAGTTTATGGCTGATATGCTGATTAAAAACGATATTAAGGAACTGAAAAAATCAGGACCTCAGGATGACTGTTGAACCACGATAAACAACACAGCAAAATGGATATAATTACACATAATGCAATATGGGTGTAACTGGCCGCTATGAAAATATCCCACACATTTGTTGTGAACATTCATAGAAAATCTGTGGCTTGATGAAAAAATTGTTTCCATGCTCAGAAATTACTATCCCGGAAAACAAGAGATATCAAAGCTAAACTTGTAGCTCAGTGGTAGATAGTTAAATCATACTAATGTACAACTTAATGGGACCCCATGAGTCTGTATTACCAGCCCCGAGTCTCATCAGTACTAGATGTCCAGATACAGAGATCAGGCTTGTAGCATGCAAAAAAATGCAGATGAGTGATTTGATGAGGAATGTAAAAATAAAAATAGGATCGCATACAACAAAAGACAAAATTAGGATACAGTCCCGAGAAATTAGACAGACTGACCGATCTCAAGCTATTGACAACTAGCTCTGCAAACCAGTGCCTCATTGGCTGTTTCCTAGCAGAACTTCACCCTTAGAGTCCACTGAATCTATCCACATGTATATGTTAATGATTAAACTCATTACCCATTTGAGCATAATTACTGAGTTTCACTGTAAAAGGTTGGTACAGGCATAATACTGATAATTATTGGCCATGACAACGCAACATCACTAAAACAGTCCTCGCTCTGTAATTTTTAATATATTTTTTTTACTTGTAATTTTCTATACTTGATATATACATTTATTAGCTATAATTATGCTTATTTCTGTTTACAAGGACATGGAAAACATTTTCAGTTTGTATATTTTCTGTGAAAGGTGACATTTTTGATATACTGTGTAATGATTTTAAAAGTTAATGAATAAATCATTTAAACATGGGTCTACAAGGCATAGAAAAGCAGGAATGTTTGACTGATTAGATCATGTGAAAGTGCCCACCAGTTACATGTTTTTTTTGGTACAAGATCTGTAAGATACAGCCATTATACAGTAATTTGCGGGTAACTTACCTATATAAAGTATATATACAATATTATATATATTATGTATATAACTTCATGAAAAGAAAAGGTCAAGAATTTCATGTCATATTTTTAACCACACTGAAAGTATACATATATTAATAATATATTAAACATGTAATTAACACTGGATATGATCAAATTTAAGGTTAATGATCATCATAATTCCTCACTAATAAGTTTTGATCTACAGAGTATTGAATATTTTATAATTTCTTTTATGTACAGTAGTGTTTTGAGCATTTTTGTATGTTCTTTTGTGATGTCGCGCCATACACATTAGCACTGGACCATGTAGAGTAAACACACCAAGTGGCTAATGCACCTGAATGCATCTCCACATAAGTACAAACCTCAACAGTATCCCTTGAAAAGAGAAAAAAGCAATCACTTAAAGAGCAAAGAGGGCAGGAAAGCGAGGTGTAGCTGTGAAAACATTTGTAAGACAGCTAGCTGAGACTCCAACTACAGGAGCAAAGCTCCGTAACTGTACAGAAACTGTAAAGGAATGAATCAGAATCTTTGCTAACAGAAAGAACGAGGAAATGTTAAAGAAAAAAAAAACCTGGGAAAAATGTTCCCAATCTGATATTTTTAAGAATTTGCAGAATCAGAAGGGTCTTGTGAAGGTGAAATAGGAATGAGCTGAACATTGGATGACGTGAGGGTTGGTTTTTCTCAGTCAGTTCCTCGCTACCTGGGTAGCTGTCTGACCCGTTCATTTTTTAAACACTCTTCTTCAGTACTGGAACAGAACACGTCTGTTCTTTCATGATGAAGGGTAGATTACTAATTCTGGGGATTTGCATGGTTTTGGAGGGGGCAGGGTGCCAAACTTTTGGCAGCTACTATGATTTAGTGAAGTTGTCTCTTTTAGAGCAATTCAAACATGCTAAGTTTGAAGTCGCAAAGAAAATGTAAGGATCTGTTTTGACTTTGTGAGAAGATGCTTCTTGAGTTACATTCTTTGGCATCACATCTTAAAACAGAATCCTTGTGTTTTTGTTCCAAGGAGTGCTGCAGGACAGTGACTAAAAACACAGCATGTTTAAATGAAAATGATAAAGTTAAATGCTTTGTGGTTACAAAAATCCTAAGTAAATACACAGGACAAAAATGGTTTTATATGGAATGTCTGTCATTACGTCATGTTAAATCAGCCTCGACATCAATTACGTCATTTATTTAGTTCATTTTTTAACTGGTTGGTTACCAGCTGGGGATGGCATGGTATAGTGATTAGCTCGCACCACTGGAACTGGGGTTCAAGTCTCCTTCTTGACTCCTTGTGTTTGGAGTTTGCATGTTCTCTCCGGATGCTCCAGTACCCCCCTCCACACACACAATCCAAAACATGCAGAGGTTAATAGGAGTGACCAAATTGCCCATGTGTGAGTGAATGGTGTGTGAGTGAATGGTGTGTGAGTGTGCCCTGCAATGGGTCAGCACCTCATCCTAGGTTGTTCCCTGCCTTGCATCCATAGGCTCCAGAGACTCTGAACAAGGCAAGTGGTTATGGGAAATGGATAGATGGTTCCAAGATGCGTGAAACCAGGCTATTTTTTTACACAACTGTTGACAATTATTATTCTGTTGAGTCGGAGCATGTTAGATTTTGGTTTTGAACAATTCATCTTTAACTATTTATTATTATTTTTTTTTAATGTTGAACACTAGTGTCACATGGCTTTAAGGAAAATACAAGTAATCCATACAGCTTCTCTCATCACCACATATGGCAATCAAGGACATCATTTAAAAGCTGAGACCAAAGGAAGGATTCCACAAAAGAGATAGTGAACAGGCAATTAACATATTTCATCAATGTGTCACGCCATGCATGACTGCTGGGCAAAGATAGGACACAGGGAATGGAGTGAAGGAAAACAGACCTCATATAACCATGTTTATTACACTAGCAAACTCAAAGGCAAAAAATAAGAATAACAAAGCTTTTAGCCATAAACCAGATGGATATAATTTGTTCTATGAGCAACATGATTTTATTTTTCTGATTGCGTATATGCTTGGTCTTGTGCAGCTCCTTTAATTTGCTGGAACTCAGTTTTGATGGCAAAATACACCATAGAACACATTTTTGGGGGGTTGGCACGCTGAGATTTGGTGCCCTTGTCTGTAACCCCCGGCCTACTGTATGCATATGTCCTTCTCATATTCTGAAGTCATGTTTTTAAATGCATTTGGAGGTCTTGCTCCAGGCACTGCATTGACCATGTCTGCATAGCAATGGGATGGGGGGAGGAGATTGCAGGGTCATATTGCGGTGATTTAACAAAGCAGTGGTGAGAAATTGTGACATTACCCAGCTGCACCTTGCAGTCCGCTGCCACCATACCCCGGAGCACAGAGACGGCTCTAATCACCCTGGAACACACTGGGATTCACAAACACAAGCATCCTGTAGAATGTCATCTTCTGCTGGCAGGTCTAATGCCAGCTTCAATCAATGTAGCTTAAGTGTTTACAGCCATGTTTTATGGTGTGTGGTGTGGCTCTGGACATTTAGATAGGGGCAGTCATGTGGCTGATCCACAATAAATTATTCCTAAAAGCATAAGCATTAATAGATGTGGGTAAACCAAGTTAGGGCAGAGATTTGTGCATGCATGCATGATTTTAGCATAGGGCTATAGGAACATTGCTAATATTGCAAGAGCATTACTTTGTATTTCCACCATAGGTTTCCCTATTGCAATTAAAGTGACTCATGCCAAAATTCAACAAAATTATTTCAAGTGCTGTTTACTCTTGGGCATAACAGCCATAAAACCTGAATAATTCTCATAAATATGCATGCTGCGTGCCAGTAATTTGAAATTGAACTACGTTGATGAAAAGCTTTCAGTAAGAAGATACGGATCAGAACAGCAATAAGCTGCCGCTTATTTTCAGTGCTATGGCTGCTATGCACGCTGACAAGCAATCAGGTCAGCTTAAGAGAATCAGAAAGGGAATGGCGATCAAAAATAATGATCTTTTGTAAACTGGAATGCAGGCTACACACAAGTAGGAAGCAAATAGAGTAGTTTTATTAGGAAGAGTGGATAAAAAAAATACACCCCTTAGAATAAGTGAACATCAGTTGTTCCTGCAGTTATATTAACAAATACATAATAAGGCATAGGGCTATTCTTTGTACTCATGCATATTTCTTCCATATGGGATAATCTTTCCCACAGATGCATGTTTATTTCCCATGATACACAGGGATGTACCGATCATACAAGTTAAATTAGATCCATCAATTTCTTTCAGCAATTTCTGTCAGCAAAGAATCATCTATATCTCATATGAATCCATGCTTGTATAAATAGGCTGCATCAGTAACTTCCATCACAGTCCCACATAATTTCATTCAGTAATGCTGTAATACAAAATGCATCCCATGGCATTTCCTTAAACAGTAACTCAGCATTTTTTGTCAAAAGGCAATGTCTTGTCTTACCATATTGCGAAATGATTTAACTATCTAGCCGAGACATTCTCATGTTGGGAACAGCACTGGTATCGTCTGTGCAAATGAGAATCAGTGTGCTCAGCTCCGCTGACAGCTCGTAAATGCTGCGAAGACAGATGCACAGCTGCTGAAAGACAGTGAGTATGCAGCCTCAAATTTGGATCTTCGGGGTCCACTCCCAGAACAGAAATGTCAAGCTTGTCCTTCATCACAAGAAGCTCCAAGGCCACATTTGTCTCGAGTTCATCGATACCACTGGAATTCCTGTTAATGCATGACAGACAATGGCCTGACCTTGAATCCTGATCTGTGTATCCTCTTAGTCATCACTGAACATGTATCAGCGCTGGCATCTCTGAATGAACACTCTGATGATGATATGAACACCTGATTACAGACCCCATAAGGGCATAAAGTTGGCAGGCATCAACGACTCCTGATGATTAACCTTCTCTGAAAAGTCTATGAGCCCTGTAGGGGTGAGTTTCAACCTGTATGCTGAACTTTATTTTCCTTCTCAGTCCTGTTGACAGCCACAATACAGTCACTAGTGTCAGTGCTGGACTCTTTGAATCATCGACCACATATTTCAAAGTCTGGCTCAGTTGTTTAGGCTTCTGTGCTTCTGATAGCAAAGTCACTAGATCAAATTGCATGCTTGGCAGAGTAGCCAAGTCTCCAATGGGCCCTTAACCCCCCAGAAATGCTTCAGGGCAGGTTAATGGATACCTGACCAAGCTTTGCTTTCACCTCTACTGTATGTGTATGTATGCCTTAAAAAGAACCTCAAGTTGGGATATGCAATAAGCAACACATTGCAATATAATTGCTCTCATACTTAGCAAATAATGATTCATTTAAAACTCATATTCTCATATTTAACATGACTTTGAGCAATGGCTACAGCCATTTCCTAGTCAGTGTCTAAGATAGGTACTAATCACAGAGTTTGATGTTGGGGCACCCTTTCTTACACTTCTGTCTCAGGTACAATGATATAGTCTGAAGGTGGCTTAGTCAGTTGCATTTCGCTTCTGGAACCTTATTTACTGGGGTGCAAGTGAACCTCTCATCACTGGCATTTCCTATTGTAATAAAGTATCGATAAAGTACAAGCAAGACTTTCTAAGCCTGACACTTCCAGTTACTCACATCAATTTTCTTTGGAGAGTGGCACCTTAAAATGTATTTGCACTGGGAAGCCTTAGATGCAGAATCTATTTTTTGTTACTGATAATGACAGGGGAAAGGGCCAAGCCTGTAGGGTACAGTGGTAGAAAATAAATAGCACACTCACTAACCTGTTTGTGGAATGCAGGCTGTGTGTGGACACAATTTTGAGCACAAGTGATGCTTCAATACCTCAGCACAGTCAACCTTTGGTATATTGGGCTCTACCACTGATGAAATGCTGACACCAGTCAACAAAATTCTTCAATTTATTTATTTTTTTTGTCAGTAATGAGTCTGAATAGCCTTTGTTGGGAAAATTTTTTTAAATGGCCCATTTTGTCCAAGAATCTAAGGTGCAAACTAGAGTGAAATCACTGAACAGAAATGAATGTCTCAAAAAAAGAAAAATAAATATAATAAGACACAAATATTCAAATCATTCAGTTCCTGTTCACTGAAAAAGGCATTGTCTAAAGTCGTGAATACTGGATGGGTGAACTATTAATGTGTTTGTGGGATGATCGCCGGTCCGCCAACAGGTACGAAGCAGGGAAGGACAAGGCTGGCAGGCGGGGATGCAGGATATGGGATTTATTAAAGGAAAACAGGGCAGACGGTGATGAAGTAACATTAATGACTGATCTGTGCAACAGAGGAAGACATGGACTGATATACACAAGACCAGCTGAAATAACAGGACACAGGTGATCACAATCGGGAATTCACATGAGGTAAATGAGGGGGCGTGGCACACATGAGGATCGGACGAGTAGATCATGACAGTTTGTTGCGTACAATCTGATGTCTATTTTCATAGATTACATCACTATTGCAAACAGTATAAAGGAACACGTTTGATTTTCTCAAACAAAGCTTTTTAAGGGCATAAGCTTTTTTGCAAATATTTCAATATTTGCTTTTCTGTAGGTATGAACAGCAATATATAATCTAGATAGCACGACATGCTGAGAAAATTTATCACCAAATTGTCATCATTCTAATGAATCTGCCTGGATTGTTACAAAGCCCCTGAGGTAAATGATTGTATTCATAAAATCCAATTTATGCTATGAAAGCCAAATAATTCCCATCCTTCTTATACAGTAAAATATTGTAAAACGTGACACCATGACATCCATGTACTGAAGAAAGTACTTACTACTGCTAATCAGTCAGCCTGCTATGACTATGCCTCTGTGCCCGCGATTGTAAGGTCACCGGTTTGAGCCCAGCCTCAGCACACCTGTGGGTCCTTGAGCAAGACCCTTACCCCCAGCTCCCTGGGTGTCGCTATGGTCTAGCTACAGTATAGAGAGCAAGTTGGGGGAGGCGTAAAGATAATTTCCCCATGTGGATCAATAACGAAGATCAGTTGCTATTAATGACACCTAGTGCACCACATTGTAATGGTCTTATTTAGGATTTCGTCAGAATCGTACAGCCTTTTGATTGCGGAATTGAACAGGGTCTGTGTAACCTCTGAACAGGATGTACCTGCCTTCGCAGACTGGTGGGCAGTCTTATCCAGAAAGGGCTGCTGTGTGTGCAGGTTTTCACTGCAACTTCCTAATCAGATTACTAATCAGAGGATTGATTGGCTGTTGAGGCCTCACGCCTGGGTTTGAAAAGTTGATCTAAAGCTTACACCAAAAACCTGCATACTGTACACACCGGCCCTTTCAGGATTAGATTGCCTACCCCTGCTCTAAGTTGAAGGCAGGACTGTATCTAATCTGTCATTGTTTTGTCTCGGGTTTTTTAATTGGCTTTTCTGCCATTCTGTCTCTGGCTTTGCCTTCCAGTGTACCAGCGCATTGTTTGCAGATCCATGGTTTTGATCAGTCGGATTTCCACAGCTGTTGTGTCAAACTGATTTAAATTCCTGGCTTCCCCGGTGCTCTGGACCTCTACTGGAGCGATCCATAAAGTCAGCAGTGTCATGCCCGGCTCGTACGGTTCTCGTGTGTGCCACGCCCCCCTGGTTATCCACGTGTGCTTCCCTGATTGTACCGAGCTGTACCCTGTTGTCTTGCCTATTTCAGTCCACGTCTTGCCCCGGTTTTTCATCCGTCATTGATGTTAGTTGATGTTAGTTAGTCTGAGTGCTGGTCTTCTGTCCTGCCCGTCCCGAGCCTTTAATAAATCCCCAGTTTCCCTTATTTTGCCTGCCTGCCTGATCCTTCCTGCCCGTCCGATTCCCCGCAAACCTAACAAGCAGGTACAAGTTCCACTGGCTAGCCAATTCTTATTGTGTACTATCCAATGGTAAGGCCTCAGGAACAGGAAATTAGCATTGTGGGTAAACCACCCAGTTCAGGGTACCATGTTTTTGACTTTAGATTGTGGAACTGAATAAAAAATGTTTTAACCACAGCTCTCTCATCCAATCTATTAAGTGTATGGCAAAACCAAAGATGATGGATGTCATTTTCAGAAACGTAGACAAACTCTTATACCACAGTCAAAATGAAAAGGTATGGTTGTATCTGAGTATTCGTAAATATCTCTGCCTTGACATTTAGGTGATTCAAATTGTTGAACAATTCTTCAAGCTTGATTTAAGTGACTTACAAGTCTCTGTACAAGTATGTAAAGACATGGGTTTTGAGGAACTGTACCCAATTGTGTGAAGAACTGTCATTATCTTTAAACCACAAAAGGTTTTCACTATAAGGACTTAACATAAGGGGTCTGAAGTAGCTTTTTCGGGAACCCTTAATTGAGCAATACAAAACAGGTGGGCTCCTGCAAGCTTTAGTCATCCACGTTTTGTGTATTTCAGTAACCAATGTTTCTTGTTGACTAGAGGTCTGGAGGATCCTGTAGAAAGCTAACAGTGGGCAACTTAAAGACATGCTTGAAAAATATTTCAAAAGAATGTAGCAAAGTATGTCAAGTCATTGCTGAATATCAAAGGAAGTAAATTTCTGAGACCTGAGTTTTAGGTTAGTTTTAAGTTTTAAGACTACACTAGCCTTGTTCATCTTGGGCTCTCATCAGTCTGCATCCAATAATTGTCTATGACTACCCACAGAACCACTGTGCTGCAAGCCGCATGGGTTAAACTACGCTACCCACAGATCCACTGTGCTACAAGCCGCATGGGTTAAACTACACTACCCACAGAGCCACTGTGCTGCAAGCCGCATGGGTTAAACTACACTACCCACAGAGCCACTGTGCTGCAAGCTGCGTGGGTTAAACTACACTACCAACAGAGCCACTGTGCTGCAAGCCACATGAGTTAAACCTTACTACCCACAGAGCCACTGTGCTACAAGCCACATGGGTTGAACTACACGACCCAAAGAGCCACTGTGCTGCAAGCCGCATGGGTTAAACTACACAATTCACAGACCAACTGTGCTGTCATCTACATGGGTCAAACAGTTCTACCCATAGAGATCTCTTGCTAGGAGCCACATGGCATAAACAACCCGATCAGCAGAGCCACTGTGCTGCATGGGATAATCATCAGTATCCAGGGAGCAGCTGTGCTGCCAGCCACAAGGCTTCAACAACTCTACATACAGAACCACGGAGATGCCAGTTAGATTAGTTAACTCTAAAACATTTCCCTATGGACTGAAAAGATGAGCAGAATATACAAACCGGATTCCAAAAAAGTTGGGACACTATACAAATCCATCCATCCATCCATCCATTTTCCAAACCGCTGTTCCTACTGGGTTGCGGGGGGTCCGGAGCCTATCCCGGAAGCAATGGG
>JAODJX010000015.1:18688673-18705702 GCA_026776945.1 Isichthys henryi
GGAGACAATCAGGGAATCACACAGGGGTAATTAGGGGGCGTGGCACACGGGAGGATCGGACGATCGGGGCATGACAGTACTAAACGAAAGTCACGTCAACAGGAGGGAAAGGGAAAGACAGACAAACACCGGCATCAGTCCCAATTGTTCAGCCTCGGTTTTTCTCTACAGTATTAGTCTTACAATTAGTTTTTATTCTGATTGTTTTCATTGTGTAATTCTGTGCGGTGTCCTTGTGTGCTTTGAAAGGCGCCTTTAAATGAAATGTATTATTATTATTATTATTATTATTAAATAGCAGCTGCTAATTACCAGAGAACTAATCCCACTGCCTGATGAAAAAAATCAAGACGTCACTGTAACGTTTCTACCTGACCACATATTGAAAGATCACAACATTGTAGTGCCTAACAGTCTAAGATTGAGACTGATACAACAAACTTACAGTGGGCATCTTTCGGTCAGCTGCTTCACACATAAAGACATTTATTTATTCTAGACGCTTTGAACTGCACTCCCTCCTAAAAAAAGTCATTTTCCTACATATGGACTTCGAGTGAGAGTCACGAGTAACATTTTGCTTGTAAATGTTAACCTCCAGTTTGCCTGCATAACTAGCAGTTGTGACTATCCACAACCTGACAGAATGGCCAAGAAGTTGAGTGAATCATACAAGCGTGATGGCACTTATTCTCTACTAGGTTTACTCAGTCTTTCTGCAATTCTCTGTAAGGATACTGTAGGATTCTCTTTGCGAGAGACCACTCACCTACTGTCGTCCATGACCCTGTAACCAACATGTTGTTGTACTTCGGCCAAATGTTGTATCCTAGTGCAGTTTCCTCTCCCGTTACCAGGAGAAAAAAAAATAATACTACAACAGCCAGGGACCTAACAGCACTGCATGGGCCTTTGTTCAAAGCCAAGATAGTAGCCCCAGCCCTTATATAGTGTCTGACAAAGAGAATGATTTCAGGAAGAACAGAAGATGTCTTCTTTCTATGAATGAGACCAAACCAAACAACAGTCCTTCAGAAGATGACCTTGACATGTTGCTTACCCTACCTGGACTAAAGGAGACATCAATAATGTCCTTTGAAAATCCACTGTATGTACCCTGTCAATACTCTCCTGTGTATGCCAGAGAGTTTGGATTTTATTCACTTTAAACATTGTCCCCTTTAAAATTAAGGGTTCATTGTTTCTATATAATATCACCGTAAATATCACCGTATCAGCCATTTTATGTTTTCAGCTTGATAAGTCAAAAAATATATATTTTCCAGATCTTTTCCAAACTTTGCAGTCTCGCTGTGTGGGTGAATATCTGTAAATATTCAAATTTGGAGAAATTGCACCAAAACTGAAGCAATGCCACTTTGTGGCAACAAAGAGAAGGGTGACTGCAGAAGGCAGGCCTTGCCTTGTCTCATTCTGTCTGCCGTTTTCCTGTTTTGTCAGCGAATGGCGATTGTTATCCTATTTTGTTCTCTGTTTTCCTCTATACTGTAAAAAAATGTTCAGCCAACTCAAAAATTCAAGGTAACATGCTTCAATACATTTTTGAGTTAAATCAACTCAATTACAAAAGTTCAACGGACCTATAGACAGAGGTTCAGCTAACTTTGACTACAGTTAAGGCAACACTGTAATACAAGTTAGATTAACCTAGGTGCAAAGTTTCAATAAACTTGGATTGTTAAATTGTCCACACTATTTTGCAAGTTCGATTAACATAGGTACAGAGGTGTAGTTAACTTTGTTTGAGGAGTCAGGTTAAATTTAAATAAACCTGCCTTGTTCAGGTGACATTTTAAGAGGTAATGTTTTCATTAACTATTTTAAATAGCAAGATTCAACTTTAATATTTCAAGTTGCCTTATTTCGAGTATTAAAAAACTTATATTACCATTAGAACCTAGGTTTACCTCAGTCTTAGTCCTCACTATTTCCTTTGTTCCTTGGGGTGCCACAAGGCAGGATGGGCTGAGCGTGTGACTGCTAACCATGCATCACATACTATCATGAGTCCCACTTTGGACATTTCTGAGTTTTTCTAAAACATCATGTTAATTATGTTTCTTGTGTTCATTTATTATAGTATTTATTCCTTTCTAATCCATGTCTTTTGTTCCCGGTTTCACTTCCTGCAGTCTGTTTTGTATCTATGTTCTGTGTCTAGTTCTCCTGATGTTTTAGTCCTCATGACACATTACTCCCGTGACCATCATTATAATTATCTACAATTTGTGCCACAGTAGGCCATCTGTTGGTTTGTACTGCATGGGATTCCCTTCATTCACATCCCCCATAAGTGAATCTTGGTTGGCCAACACTCCGACAAAATTATTCGTGTGGGGTTAGTCGTCATGTTTTGACTTATTGGGGTATGTTGCTTTGGATAGAAGTGTCTGCTAAATAAGCAAATTGCAAGTTGATCTGTAGAAGTAATATGGTATTGTTGATATTTAAAGTTGATGTTGTTGTAACAGAGAGTAAATTAGATGCTGCTGGGAAAATGTCTATCCATCCATTTTCCAAATTGCTTATCCTACTGGGTCGCGGGGGGTCCAGAGCCTATCCCGGAAGCAATGGGCACGAGGCAGGGAACAACGCAGTATGGGGAGCCAGCCCATCGCAGGGCAAAAGAACAATGTGTTTCCCAGAAATACATCACCCTTCCCCCATCCAATCCCTACTCAAGCCAAAACGCCCAACCTCTGCCATCTCTTGCCCCTTTACACACTCTCCTCACCTCTCTAAAGAAATCTTTATTAAAAGCCCAACTTGGCGTGACTTGTCTCAGTCTAATCAGTTTCACCAGATCGGTGTCTGTGGCCGTCCTTTCATGTGTTTCATGTGCATATTGTGACCCTGTTTCAATTTCCAGAAAATGATATCTGAATCCTCCCTTAATGTTTCAAACCGACCCACAGTGCTGTCCCCGAAAAAGCCTCTGGCTACAGGGTAGCTAAACAGAATGCCATAAATAAACCAATTATCAGGAGGCCACAAGGTTACCTGCGCATGTGTAGGGTTTGTGAAAACAGAATCTCTTCATGGGCCACCACACCACTTTGTAACCTCGCTTTCTGAAACTTACTCTTGGTTTGGTCTCAAAATCGATTTTAGGGGAGGTCTCCTTACCTACGAAGTTATTATAAATATGAAAATCTTCTAAGTAATGGTTTTAAATAATGGAGAAGTGAATAAACCAGTGAGTAAGGAAGGTATGCATGCACTCTGACAATTCAGACAGCCGACAGTTGTAGACCTGCTGTTGAAGTCTCTAGAAGAATCCCTTACGGCAAATAGACTTTCCAGAAATTGAGTCCACTGGTCTTGAATAGTCCAGTACTGCCCAGTAAGGATATAATAAAAGGATCACTACTGGAGTCCTAGTGACAAGAAGGAGACTTTGCTTCCTATTGAACTAGAGAATATGCTGTGCTTGTCACGAGGGACAAAGATGACATAATCCCTGCATTGGCTAACCCATCTGCAGTCCGACACAGGGGCTGAGGCACCCTCTCCCCACACAGCCGTATCAATGTTATACTTCCTGGCCATTGAGACAATTAAGGACCCAGTGATGAATTCAGGTGTGAAGTGAGACAATGACTGAGCACATATGGGGACTGATTATCTGCTGCCCAACTGGTGCATCATTTAATAACCTAAAAAGCTGTTGTCTGTACCCATATTAGAATAATATGTTAATATAGCATTTTATAATCTACAGATGCAATCTGTGCTACTAGGAAATTACTAAAAAACAAAAAAAAAACGGTAGAGGCTGATCAGAATATACAACCAATGTACCTACTAAAGATGCGTAGATCAGCAATGAAATATTGATTCTTTAAGTCTGAATATTTGATTTTGAGAAGTGATTCTAATGTTAAAGTATCGACTTTTCACCTGGTAATTAAATGTTTATATAATTATAGGGAGCAGGACCCTACTAGAATATGTCAGTGTTAAGATAGGAGGTACTTCTCTTCCCCCACGTCCTCTCCGCTTATCACTGGGAACTGTGGTCTCATGTGAGTCAGTCAAGAAAGTGGTGGGAAGAGAAAAGTTAAGAATATGCTACCTACCTCGGTACACTGCACTGATAACTATCTATTACTGTAGGAAGTTGCACGATTCAGTTTTTTGGTTGCTAGCATAATGAGACGGTGTACCTAATATTGCATGTAAGCCTATATATGGGCTATAGGGTTCAGTGTTAAGCTACTATGTAAAATACATTTAAGTATTAATATAACATAAATCTGATAGATTTAATGCACGGACCCAAAAAAATCACATATTGGCATCAGGATACCAACCTTGGTATCACTTGGCATCAAATTGAAAAGATAAACACTGATATTGCCCATCCCTAGTACCTACTGTCAGTTGTTTTTCACTTGTCATTATATACACCCACAAAATATCAGTAAGAAGAAAGTGCAGTAACTGTTTGTGATTTCTCCTACCAATCTGAATGAATTTCTCTGCTTTCAGTGAACATCTAATTCCGCGATTCTGTTTCAAGCTCATGTTGTGTTCAAAGGTACACAGGCTTTAAAAATAGATGCAGTCCATGACTTTCATTTATTGTTTAAAATATGTGGAAAGTGGAAAAGCCTCTGATCATTTCCCTGTTCTAATAGCCTGATGAGCACTGGGAGTCAGTGGTCACAGAACAAATGGTGATGTTTTTATTCTGCAAAGATATACCACCTCAAGAAGTAGAGTGCTTTACATTTACTTTGCCGAAAGAAGCAAATGAGGCTTTGATTGTATTTATGGAGTGGTAGACAGAGTTGTCCACTGCTTATGAAGTAATGACTGGCAAATATAATTGTAGGTCTATTCTAACAATTCTCAGATAGTACTTTGGCAGTTTGTAGTGTGTTATTGGAATATTTGCAGTGACTTTGAAGCTCATACATAAAGAGAGTCTAAGACCATGACTGAACCGGACACCATTGTTCCATTGTAAGTAGTTGCCCCATGTGGAAAAAATGACAAAAAAACAGAGACGACAATAGAAGCTGGAGCCTTTATCTCACCCTCCACTGTAGAGGTGCATGATCTGTAATCAAATGATAATTCTGACCTAAGTGACAATATTGTGGGGATTGAAGAGCCCACTTGACTGACAGTACTTGCTGTTCAATTGTAGAATATTTTTGTCCTTAGGCAACAATTTCTGACTGAGGTGGATGAATGTGGCTGACTTTCCTCCATATTACTCAAACGTAAGCTTTCCCTGGGCACCCTGCTAAAGTTCTACCAACCCACAAAAGAATCTTGACTTCAGTTACGTTAACGTGCCAAGGCTTGAACTCCCCTTTTCCTTTGATATATCTCATGTATTATAGTCCCATCAATCCAGTTTGCCTGACCTTAATGCTAAGCTTCCAATATTTTCAAAGGGCTTGTACTGTAGGATGGCATGGATTGGTATATGATGGGCTATCCCATCATACCTACCATACCGATGTCACCTACACCAGCACCTGCATACATACAATGATGTCACAGAGTTTCATTCATAAATTTTTTTCTTTGTGGGATTTCTATGTGCATCCTGGTTTTTGGGAACTTGCCCCTTTTTAGGTTCCCTGGTTCCTGGTTCTTCATTCCTCTGCATTTGAGATTTCCTTCTGGTTCTCTTCATCTTGGAACCATCCATCCAGCATTAACATACAGCTATAATGTCAGTTGACAAAGGAAACAGCCATGTAAAATTCTGAGGTCGGGATTGCAGAGACTTCAGGGGGCGTTCCAGCTGAAATTTCCAACTTGGAAGTCTAAATTTCTGACTTACAAGTTCAAGTGGAACACAGCTTGAATCTGGGCCATGACAGATACAACAAGAAATATTTTACTAGCCATTGATGGAGGAGTTTTCAGAAGAGTTTGAAGAATCTCGGCACCTATATACCATCTATTGGCAGTTTCAGCAATGCGATATATTTTTTTGCACAAAGTAAAATCTGTGAAATCAGTGTCCTTTAAAGTACAAAATATACCAGTAAGCTTAATCATTAGAATACAAGCCAACATTTTCTAATATTCACTGCATAACATAGCTGTATACATAACATAGCTTAAAAGGGAGACCTTTTTGCATTCCATGTCTGACACAGCAGCAATCTACAGCAGGTGCCATCCTCTTCCACTTATAAGAGATGTGCTTCAGGCATCTGCTCTCATGCACTTACTTTTTTTTGCTAACTCACATTTTTATAGCTGATTTATCAGAATTAGTATGCTACTCTGAAGCAATACTCTTGCCATTAAAGGAATTACAGTTTTCATAGCCTTCTTTTTATTTTTGGGATACATACATTATAGAGAATGATGTGTGAAAGAGTGTCTTCCACCTGAGATCAGAACAACACATATACCTGTACATTGCTGCTTAATTATGTCAGCTAACTATTCTTGCTTGTGAAATGTCATGTGCTACAAGACTGTAAGGAAACGGGCACCAGATCTCACCAGAGATGCCCCCATGTGAAAGAAAAGATTAAAATAGGAACAGTGATGATATTCAGGAAAAGTTATGCATTATTTTTTACTAGTCACACCTTTTCCCTCAATTGATTTTCCACGACTACCTATCCAGTGAACTGTTGCTGCCACTGGGTCTGTTTGTGAAACTTTCCTTGCTCCTGCCATCTTACACGGCTTTCCACTGTCATAAGCATGCAGTTAGACCAACTGGTACCTGTGTTGCCTGGAAAAGACTTCCAGTGACCCAGTACTGCATAAATGACACAAAGATGTATGGATGTGACAGTAACAGTAAGTTACAGTAAGTCACAGAAAGCCAGGAGAATCGGTTCATCTGAGGGCGCCCACACAACTGCAGACAGTTACATCCTTGTGTGAAGTTGCCCCCCATATTAACCAAACCAGTCTGAATTATTGCACTGGCTTCTGCCATCAAAATTTTCATTTTGTGCTGCTTTAGTTTCTGAAATATTGTATATGTTTGTTCACATGATGACATCACCATTATGGAGTTCTCACCCCGTTCACATCTGATTTGGACCAAACCAGTTTCAGTCGTTTGTGTCATGTTTGTACCGCCTAAATACATGGTGTTATTCTTTTTGAGTTGTGCTTTGTGGTTTATGCCATTACATGCTACTGCATAGTGCTCATGCCCGTATTTTTCATGCAAACAAAAGCTGGAATATTTGAAGCCTTCATGACAAAGTTATAGGCCGAGCAAGATATTCGCAACAACAAGAACAGCAATAATAGTAATAATAACAAGAAGAAGAATCAGGAGAAGAATCAGAATAATAATAACGGTTAAAACATTTTTAAATGGCTCAAACATGTTAACAAAGCGATTGAGCGATTTGTCCAAATCAGGTACAAACGGGGTTCCAACCGCACAATGGTGATGTCACCACGTAAACAACCATTTATATCTCAGAAACAAAAGCAGCACATGTAAAAATTTAAATGGTATAAAATGGTACAAACACAAAAGTGCAAATTATTGAGATGTGTTTGGTTCAAATCGTATGCAAATGGGGGGCCGACTTCACACATGTCAATTTTGAGACCCGATCCACCCAGACTGCATGTATTGGTACCATGAGAGGAATCCAATACAAACAGGAATAATATAAAACACCAGTCATAGTCAAAGGTAGGAGCTCAACTGACAACCTTGAAGGAAATCTAAGGAGTACAGTAGACTACAGAATGCTGTAAATTATAGAAAAATAAATCAGACACAGATAGCTTTTACACATTCTCAAATTGTTCATTTTTCTGACATAACTTTTTTGACAAGCATATTTATTTTTGTTGCAACTTAAAATAACAAAAGCAATAAAGATAATACATTATAGAGATAATCTTTTATTGCGGGGATATCATGGATGCTTTTACAGAGTCGCTCTGTCCACTTATTTCCGACACAGAATTAATGCGGTGCGGTGTTCAGCGCAGAAATAACTGAGGAAAACAATCCAGAAGAAAGCAGTTATGTAAAGGGTGATCTCAGAGAACTTGCACTTTACGGCTTTTACATTCAGTCCTGAGGGGTTAGGGGATAGTAGCTGAATCATGTTTGTGGGAAGTTATGTACAGATACGTATTAGTGACACGATACCCAGGGTGTTCCAAGTGTTCCATGAGTTCTTGGAGAAAGCATGACCTGCCAAGGTGTCCTCCATGCCAACACTGGTTTCGCTGGAATGCTGGAGAATGTCTAGTCGTGGACTGGCACCCAGGAGGATCATACACATGAAATTTCAGGGCACTTTATGGTGTTGGACGTGTCGCAGGCAGGCTTGGGCTGACACTAAAGCTCTGGAGGCAGGATTACTCCTCACACACCCTTATTACAGATTCTGTCACAAAACCAAATTAAAAAACACAAGCTAAGCAGTTCAAGGCTAAAGCAGCATATCGTCAGCTAAGAATGACCCAACCGCTTACATCTCCATCTTCACTCCCACAGTCGACTGGTGACTCTCGGCTCCCCTCATTTTGCGTATGGTCATTCCAACTTCCATGTCAGGCGTACTCCTTCAGTTCCATCTCTATCACTCTAAACGGGAACAAAAACTCCCCCCCCCCCCACCCAGTAGTCTACACCTGAAAACACTAATAATGGTCGGCAATCTAACAGACCTCAATCAAAACACTCCATCCATTACTTTAGTCCTCCCATTTCACCCCCGAACCCCATTAGCTCCCCTCGGCCACTTTCACCCTATGACAGATGTACTACATGCCTGTAATTATTTAGCTTGGGATGGAATATTCTCCAATGGAATGGGTACACGACAGGGCAGAACTTCTGAATGGTTTTAGTAGAAGTGGGAAAAGAATGGGGCTTCGTTCTGAGGTGCAGGTGCCACTTTTCAGGACATTACGTCCCGAAGATTTATTGATGACATACCCCAGGTTCTTTGTTGATTTTACTTTTTTTCTGGTGTGAAAAGACGTAAGTGTTCTGCAGTTACTGGCATTTCAGGACCCACAATATCCAATAACATTGTGTCCATGGCGGTTGAGAAGGTCTGAATGTCAAAGTGAGAATAGAAGTATTTTAAATATAATACAAAGGTGTTGTAGAAGGTGACTGAAAATATTCCAGTCTATCTGTTTACAGAAAATGAAAATCACTCAATGCATTTTGTGGTGGCAGAATGAAATACAGAACCTTACCTAATCTGACCTCAGACTTATTTTAATCTTTTTGAAGTCCATTTAACAAGTAACTTTTTGAAGTACATTTTCATGTAAATAATTTGCAGGTCACAGTTATACAGCAAGACACTGATTCCGTTCATTTGATAAGATGTGAGAAAGAATCACTTCATAAGAGGATGCACTGAATTCTTTTTCTCTCCATATGAGATGTCAGTAATATTGTGAACTGATACAATATTACAATAATATAATACGCAACACAGTCCGTATTTTAAATACTGAATGAAAATTTCAGCCATAATTAAGAATCAATCACTGCTATGAAGATACTTATTTGGAAAACACTGCTATGCACGAGTACTAAAACAATAGCTGTCCTTCTGTGACCTAGATACTGTACAAAAGGCTACTGACAGTATCCAAGGAATTTATAACTCTTTGACTTTGAAGGTTTGACAGCATGAATGTGATATCCATTCAGTTCTTTATCTAACTATTCTTTTTGTTCACTCTGCTTTTCGTCATGAATTGTATGAATGGCCTAAATATATTCCAGAAATAGCTTAACTTGAATGCTGAAGTAAATACTAATCTGAGTTTGGGCCAAAAGACGAGTACGTTTTTAGAAATGGTATTTAAGATTCACCTAATGATCGAATAGAAGGATTGTACCATAGATATTTTCTATAAGAAAAGATCCCAGCCTACCACACTAATCAGACATGCATTAAGGATATAGTATTTTATACTTATGTTTTGCTTATTCTGTAAGTAAAAGAAGGCAATGCAACTCTTACAGGGTACAAACTTAAACATCATATGCACAATTTCTATTTGTTTTGTATTATCATTAGCATTTTAATATCTGATATACCAACCTATTGTTTTTTTACACTCCAAGCAGCTGAGGCAATTATCTTTAACCCTCTGCAATGATTTCTGCACAATAAATCATTTATATGAACGGCATCATTAAATTGCAACTGCTCATTCAGTACTGGATCACCAGGAGCCTATCCCAAGAACAATAAACAAGAACAGTCACACAATATGGGCAATTAAAAAATGTTATAAGGATCCATTCTTTTCTGGTGATGCTGGCCATCCCAGTTTCCCTGTGATTCCTTATGGTTTAGCACCTTTCTCTCTTCCTAATATGTTCAGCTGCTCCATGGCTGAATGGGCTAAGTAGGCAGCTGAGAACCAGGTGACTCTATGGGTGCATGTTGGAGTTTATAATGAATGTTAATAACCTTTACCTGTTTCTTGTTACTCCTAGTTGCTAGTATTTGATTATTGTCATGGCCTGCACCTGTTCCTTGTCTAATCTTCAATACTAGTGGATTTATGTGCCTGCACTTGCCCTGTTCCTTTATTGATTTTGCCTGTATTGTCTGCCTGTTGATGTAGGTGTTAGATTCTGTACTGTATGTGTTACCAGCCTGTGTTTCTAGTTCTCACCCGTGTTTCCTTTGCATTTCCTTGAATTTGATAAATTTTTTTTACCTACCCGCCCATGTCTTGACCCCTCGCAGTCCCTTTGTTTCCTGTCTTTTGTTCCTTTAGAGTGTAGTCTGTAATCGAGATGCTCTTATTATCTTTAAGTTGCTCTGTGGATCCTCATTGACTATGCCCAGTCATGACACATGTCAACTTGCCTAATTTCATATATAGTAAGCCCTTCTCATTTATGAGGAAGATCCCCGCGAATATTAACATTTGTTAGTAATACTTGGGCCCTTACCTCAACCTCTAACATTCTGCTAGCCTGAATAATAATGTAAAAAGTAGAGATGCACCGATCATTTTATGAATATACAAACCATCTAAATTATGCTCCTGTGTGTATGAAATTAATAGTTTACGCACTGGGAGTGCATACCTTAGCTAAGACTTTTAATATTAAATATTTAGTCTGCACTTACACTAACCAATATTATGCATTACTAATATTTATATATTATATAATTTTATGTGATCCAAATAATTTTCAGTATCATTTTTGGCATCTGCAAATTTCTGAGATCTTTCAGCCAGCTCCAAAAATGTTCCCGTTTAATTGTTCACAGCCAACATGCAAATACAGTAAAATCCCGTTATAATGGACTTCAAGGGACCTGGCAAAAAATGTCTGTTATATCCAAAGTCCGTTATATCCAGAGTTGCTGTATGGGCAGAACACAACTACAGGAGACCATTTACTCATGCCACACCCCAGCAGACACACTTGTGCTATAGATTATTACAGTATATTGTACATGTAGGAATCCAGCTTTACCTGACCAGATGCGTGACTATTAATAATCCTGACTATGTATCTGCGCTGGATATCACCAGTACGCCCTGCGCCTTGTGGTTGGAGCCTGCATGTCCGTTATAGCCAAACAAAACTACGCTAGATGTCATGCGACTTGTAGGAGGAGCCTGCATGTCCGTTATAGCCAAACAAAACTACAGGTAAAAGCAGCCCTGGGGACCAAATTGTTTGTCCGTAATAAGCAAAATTTCATTACATGCGAGTCCATTATAATGGGATTTTACTGTAACCAAAACCACAAATGTCAGATATATGGATGCGAAGGGGTTACTGTTTTTTAGCTCTGGGACAAAGCACTAGTATTGGGAGGACTCCCCCACTATATGGTGAGAATGTATCTAGACACAGAAAGGAGGGTGGTATTCCCAACCCCAAAGGTGTGAGGGAACAGTGTTGCCCAAAGAGCCACCGTGTCATCCTGTGCCACCCTATGTCATCCTGTGCCGTCCTGTACAATCCTGTGCCATCCTGTGTCATTCTGTGCCATCCTTTCAGAGGAATAATATTTATTCACAGCAAATTAGCAGGATGGTTATGAACTAGAACAAAATTGTTCTTGTAGGAAATGCACATAAAAAAGTATTGGCTTTGGACAGGATTAGTGGAAATTGAAATGGAAAGACCGGCCCTAGGGAACTGCGAAAATTAAATGATCAAGCAATGATGGAGCCTCATGTTAAGTCACTAAATCAACAGAACTGGAGTGATCTACAGCTGGCCTGACAAGTGCTACAAGCGCTGTGTTTCTGCTGTGGCGGAGCGGGGGGGGATGGTATTTGCACCACACAGCAAAACCCCTGAAAGCTTGATGAAGGTGCTTTATGTGTAAATTGGTTTGACCCTTTGCAGTATGTAGAAAATTGTGTGGCAGGTGCAGAAAGACACTGTACCATTGTCCCTATACATCTGCTAAAATGATTCTGCTGTGAGGAGGACTTCTTATATTCCATTCATACATTCTTTTGTATCACCGTAATTGCAATATTATAATATTACAGAAAAGAAAGCGTCACAAATGTAGAATACTAAAAGTAAATATGGACATTATTTTATTATTTATTTAGGGGGGGGGGTAAATATTATAAAATTACTCTAGCCACTGCAATGCTTAGGTAAAGCAAATCTCTAATACTGAGAGTATGGAGAGAAACTTCAGGAATGACGGCCAACTGCTCCAGTCCACTGACGTTGCATCAAAAGCGCAAATCCTACCAAGCAGTAGCAGGTCTGTTACATTGGTCTAAGAAATATTCTACCGAAGGGTAACGTTAATCAGGACAATTACCGTGTGTCCTCTATTTGGACATGCCTACATCTTGATGGTGTTCAAGAAATGTTCTGCAGATCATGTTCCACAACCTCAAAAACATAACAGTTGAAAAGGAGTCTGTGCAATTGGATATCAAGTCAGACGTATCCATAAATTCCTGTAATATACTCTGTGTCTGTGACATTCTGGCAAGGTAAGACTGATGTAAGCATTTTTGCTATGGGGGTATGACAGAGCTCCTGAATTTGGAATAGGAGTTAACAAGCTAAAGATAAGCAGTGGATGGCTGTGCACTGTAGGCAGTATGAAGTGTCTTACGTGGCCTTTGGTGCTACACAGAGGCATAAATCTCACCTGAAGAATTCTTCCACATTATGACGCTTGCTGTCATGTGCTGAATGCAGTAGGTCTAATATGCTGAGTCTGCTTTCTGGCAGTTGATTAAGATTTCCTTACTTTAAGCCCCTGGATGATCTGGCTACTGGCTTAAAAGCATTCAAGTTTTAAAGTCATTGATTTACTTAAAAACAACTAGAAAGCTCCTTTCTTATCCGATAATGTTATGTAAGGTCAATGGATTACGTTAATTATGTTAAATAACAGAAAATTAATTACATTAAAATTTATTATTTACTGTCTGGCCTTCACCTATAGTATATTGCTCAAAGCAAACCCCCCCAGTATCCATGATGTCCCCCATTCTGTCTCCTTGGATAAAGCTTTACAAGCATTATAACCCACCCAACCATGCAGAGGAAATGTAAACTCAAGACAAACAAATCACACTAACAGCCCTGGAGCCTCCTCTATCACCCAGGATTAAAGGGAAAAGTTATTGGCAAAACTTTACAAAGAAATAGTCCTTAATCAACAGACACTCTGCTTCTCTTGAGATGAATATGGCTCTGTAAAATGTGTCGATACTTCTCTGCTGTGCATTTTACTAAGTGCATAGTTTCCCGAAAAGTATTGTAATCAGCATATTAAGTTTAAAAAATGACGTTATATAAAGAACACGGGCTGTATGCAAAGACACATAAAAGTGTATTTTGACATTTTATAAGCTGAAAGTAAAAGAAATTACAACTGAAAGCGAGACCTTACAGAAGAGCTCCAACCATCTACTGCTTACACTGCCTTCCTCTTCTCATCTACACCTTTTGTCATTTTCCATCTCTTCCCCGCAGGTAGCACAGCTGGCTTCCGCATCCCCGTCACATTCATTAATAAGTTTGTAGGAGGAACTTTACAGCTTCACGCAGGAGATGGAAATGAGTCAGTCCTGTCTGCTCGGCTTCAGGAGCAAAACAAAAAAAAAATTATCAAATCCTATGCCTAAAAATAACTGGAACATGGCACACTTGCACATGCCAGAATCTATACTTTTTCACCTATTTAAAAGCCCCTGAGCCATGAGCCCTTAAAATAATAGGTAGGGAAATGACCAGTTTTGGAGTAGTTTGAGGATCCTTTGAGCATAGAGGATCCTGACTTGTGAGGAGCAGCACAGCTTACAGTATATAGCATGAATATGTCATCAGATTAATAATTTTAAAAAAGTCATTGTATTTTGAGGCTTTGAGCTGATTATTGAAGTCAGTGACCTTTCACACTTCAGAAATAGTTGTATGATGAACATAATAAAATAGCCCATTGGTGACAAGACTGTTGTATTACTAGGTTCCTCCAAGTCAATGTTGATTCCTGGTGACCAGCATTCCCCTGGAAACGACTTCTTCTGTCCAGGCCTGGGGTTTTCTAAAGCATGCTAATTATGTCCATCTGTTTTCTTGCTGGCTGTTGTCTTTCTCCTTTATCTTCTACTTTCCAAGTCATTATGGACTTATCTAACTGATTGGGTCTTTCATTATATGCATGAAATAAGATTGAAGCTTTCTGTTCAGTTGTTTTTCAAGTGAAAGTTCCGACTTGATGTCCTCAAGACTCAACTTTTTTGATTTTGTTGCAATCCGTGGTATTAATTTTTTTCAATTAATAAAGTTCAATGGCATTAGTACTATTCCTGTGCCATTTACTTCTTGTCTGGTTTCCCATCCATGAAAAGTCACAGAAAAGACCATATTCTGAATAATTCTTGTCTTTCTCTTTAGATCAGTTCTTTTCTGCGGACTTTTTATCACAATTGTGATGTACTTGCTCAATGCTGATTTTCTTTCCTTTGATGACTGTTCCAAGAAGCAAAAACTATCTATAACATACATTTCTGCATTATAATTAACTACTGTTCCTTTCATTATAGCCTTTATATCCTTTACATTCCCCAGTTGGCTCAGTTTTTATTTTAATTAAAGCTTCGAGACATTTATGGTACAGTAAAACCTGCTTTTCACATCTTGAGTGTCTGTGTTTCACCCCTCCCTTCCTGGCTGTCACAACAGTTCAGTGCTGCAATCTTCTATTTCCGCCAATGATTTTCACTGCGATTAAAGTCCATACTTTGACTTACCCATTCATGGATTTCCACTTTCTTCTTTTAAATCCATGCAAGGGTCATGCTAGCTCTGTGTTTGGGGTCACCTTATTGCTGAAAAATGCATCGCTGTTGTCGGCCTTTTTCCGACAGTTCAAGGTTTTGCGCAAGGATCTGCCCTTCTTATGCTCCATCCATTCTCATTATCCTACCAAGACCTGTTTATTAAATGCATCCTTGCTCCTTACCAGTCTTGGCATCAAGGACAAATAACAAAATATGTCTCATACTGTTTTTTCATATTCGTAGTCCCTACATGCCATTCTGCCTTTCTTTTCCTCACTTCCCCACCATACAAGCTGAGCTATTTTTCCTTCTTTGTATATTTTCACATCTTCGACAGGAGGCATGCTAGATCTTTGTGGGTTGCCTTTACGTTTTTGATAACTTTTCGTCTAAATGCTGTTTTTTTTCTGTGTCTTCCAAGACTACAGTGTCCTGTAGCATACTCTGTGCCTTTTCAATACGCATTCCTTGATTTCTGTTCATCTACAGCCCACTGAGAAAGCCCCTTTGTCTTCTTATAGCTGTGGTTGGACCTCACTCTGACAGGTGTATGTATTGGCTTTTATCACGTTTACCACAATGATTCTTGAGGGGAAAATCTCCCTTGAATAGTTTTACATTTTAACTGCATGCAGGTAGATTGCACAAATTCTGAAGGTAACTGGCTGGCACTATCGTGCAGTGCAATACTACAAGTGAAATAATGAATTTAGAGATTAAACAATGTTATCCAGTGCCTCATTCACGTAATTAACAGCCAAATGGTCCTGAACATTTTTTTCTTCTTCTTAAACATAAGATTAATATGTCTATTTTTTCATGTTTTTATCCAAACCTTTTCATCCCATTTTTGTGTGTGAGTCTTGAATCTGGTCAATTAAAAAACCATCCACCCACCTTTGGAATGCTTATGCAGTGCAGGGTTACAGAAATGAAGCCGATGCCAGGTAGAAGTGGGCACAAGGTGGGGGTACAGCCAGATAGAGATGCCAGTTCAACACATAGCACGCATTCTACAATTCAGAGACATCCGTTCACCTAACTGCATGCCTTAGGAGCGTGGGAGGAAAAACAGATTACCCAGGAAAAACCCACGCAGTGCTGCAGATGTGGGGCAACAGTCCTTCCTAACTAAAAGTAAAATCCATAATCACAGTAAACATATCACAGTGGGACCCCCGTAGCCAAGGTTTCAGTTATCCACAGTTTACCGTGGTCCGAAAAAAAATTGGAAAATTCCAGAAATAAATGGTTCATAAGTTTAAAACTGCGTGACAAACAAGTACAGACTGTAACTTGGTGAAATCCTCCAGCCCAATCTCACCCAGTACAAGACTCATCCCTCTCTGTTCCAATACACACTCTTTCCTGAAGAAGTCTCACCCAATTTTCTGACAGTGTTCTCGCTGACCGCCAGTGTTCTCGCTGAACGCCAGTATTCTCACTGACCGCCAGTGTTCTTACTTGCCACATTATCACAGTGTCTGTGTAGTAAAAATGTATAAAAATTATGATTTTCATTGCTCCCTCCTTCTTTGATAAATGTTATTTTTTCATTGCTCTATCATTTGTTGAAAATTAGGCTGAAACATCAAAATGCCTTTCATTCAAGAGAGAGCATACTACTGTACAACATCCATCCATCCATTTTCCAAACCGCTTATCCTACTGAGTCGCGGGGAGTCCGGAGCCTATCCCAGAAGCAATGGGCACGAGGCAGGGAACAACCCAGGATGGGGGGCCAGTCCATCGCAGGGCA
>JAODJX010000015.1:18773287-18785359 GCA_026776945.1 Isichthys henryi
TTCGGGGAGCCGGGAACAGAAGGCACATACGAACTTCCACCAAACCACAATGACGGACAATGAACTGAAGCAAGACATGGACTGAAATAGACAAGACTGATCAAAATATTCGGACAAAGCTGGAGACAATCGGGGAATCACACGTGGGTAACCAGGGGGCGTGGCACACAGGAGGACAATATGCTTTCAAGGGTATAACTGGAAAAACAAAAACTATTTTTCTCTCAGTGATGTGAGAAACTGTTGTATCTACATTATTTTCATTTTAATTACGATAGACAAAGTGTGTCAGGGAAATAGATGCAAAGTGTGGTACCAAAGAAGAATGTAACAGGAAGTTGTGCAAAATCTTACCACTGTTGATCTTAGACAGACATGATTTTTTTTTTTTTGTTTTACTTGTATTCACAGCTGGTTGAATTTAATATCTGTCTACATGTACATCATCTATACAGTTGTCAGCTGCAGTTGCACTGTTACCAGTGACCTTGTCACTTTAAATCAGTGGTTCGCAAACTCAGTCCTCTGGACTCACTGCCCTGCTTGTGTTCCAGCTATCCCTGCCCTACACACTGCTGATTACCTGGATCAGGTGTGTTCAGTCAATCAGAAGCTGAAAGACAGCTGGGACTTGTGTGTGCGGCAGGGAGAGCAGGAAAATAAGCAGGGCAGTGGGGCCCGAGGACCGAGTTTGAAAACCACTGCTTTAAAAAGATCATAAATATATTCAGAGTAATCAATTGTTATTAATTAAATGTACCATATTGACCTGAATATTTGATGACCCTGAATATAAAACGACTCCCCTTTTTCAGGTCTAATTTTTGAAAAGAAAAAATAAACCTTTTGTAGACCAAATCTTGTATTTATACAGAAATTTATTTTATTTGAAAATAATGATGAATAGACATTGAACAAAGTCATTTTGGCAGGTTTTTATTTTTAACATAATTTACATTAAACTAGGAAATAAATTTCATTCATCTTTTCGATTAATTTTTCACATTTAAATTAAATAACATAGGCAAATGAATGACTTGGTATCCAGCTACCATAAACATGCAAATAAACTTTATTTCTGCCTTTTATTTTATTAGGCAAGAAGGTCAGAAAAGAACCATAGCCTCAAAAAAATTCAACAACTGCATTAACCATACAAGTATAACTAGAACAGTTTTAAAACAAATCTGACAGTGAGAGGGAAAACAGGCTTGAAATAATAAAAGCTGTGTAAATTGGTAATAACTGATAAGAGTTTGGTTGCCAACATGACAGTGATTTGGCTCCCCTCTTTCCCGGTAGACTTCACAACAACTGATTTCGCACCTTACTTGGAAACAGTGACAGATGTTGGCCTGTCAAAAAACATCGACTTTGATTAGCACTGCCCATCTGAGTCACTGGGCATGAGTGAGTTTTTCTTAAGTTTTTCACATACATAACACTGAAAAGACTGTAGCTTCTCTTCAAAGTCTGAGAGCAAGCAGTGGGCAAGACTAGCACAATGCTATTCCAGTGCGTGGCATCGTTCTCCTACACCCCCCGACGCTAGCTTTGAAGTCGTTGGTGGGTATGTTTAGCTCTTTAGCGATCTCCAAAGCTGAATGATGGCTCTGGTAATGGGCATTCCATATTTCCATTTTTCAGTCACATATCCACACTCTCCTATCAATCTCTTGGAAGCGGTAGCTTTGAGGACCATGGTAAGATTATCTCCGACTGTTTGCATTTGCAAGTGTTTTTGGGCTCGACATCTTTGAACATTACATTCTACGACACCATGTTTCTTGGCTGCTTGAGAGTTGTTTCATGACTCTGCTGTATTAATCACCATGATCTTAAAATTGGCATCATAACTTCTCCTCAATTGTTGGTTAACTTGACCTACTTTTGAACCACTTTGATGTTCACTGCGTCTCTCCATCATTCAGGCCTGTAGCACTGTGTAGTAGTTGTGAGGGACATTGGCTGGCTCTCTTAAATCAAAACACTTGTTACAAAATATTATTTTTGGCACCATCTATTCCCTTTTTTGTCTAAACCATGAATATAAGACAACACCACTTTTTCATACATATTTTGAGAAAAAAAGAAAAACATTTTATATTCGGGCCAACATGGTACTCAATGACTTAATATGATTTCTGTGATTGTTAAGTAATGCTTGCATGCTTGGTTTATGTCAGACATTAGCTTGTGATCAACATTTCTAAATCATTGCTTCTAGGTTTGATCAGGTTGTACAGGAGTGTTTTATTCAAGTGTTCCCACCTTTATCTCTGAGGCTCATATCCTACAGTGCTGGTCTGGCAGGGCTTTGCTTCTGTCATTTCTCAAAACACTACCACCACAAAAACATACCTCTTACTTCCTTTATCCCGCAGAAAGTGAAGCCTTCAGCACACATATCAGCTTCCATTTGGCAGAAATATTTTGTTGCAAGGAAGCTTTTTCATTTCCTCTGTACATATGCTTCCAAGTGCTCCTGGCCTTCTGATGAAATTAATTTTGTGTAGTTTCTCAGTATGTGGACTTTACTCAGAAATAGCAGAATATCTTATGTTATTATCTGCACAAATAAAAACAAAGGGGGGGGGGACATAGTTCTAGGCTGTGGTAAAGTAAGGCAGCAAAACTCGCATTCAAAAGAAAAACAGCACGGTACTTAGCAAAAATGGACATTTCTCTGAACTAGAAAGTTATGCATTCTCAAGTGATTCCTAACATGCAGTCTGAGTACTTTTGGCTTTTAGCACGTCAGGAAAAAGTTCACCAAGTCAATTTTGATTACATTAATTAAAAAATTCACTGGATGATTTTTTGGCCCTGATGGTTACTCTAGATACTGACCGTTAGCGGAAGACATTCTGAAAGAGTGATTACCTTCATATATTATGGTGCCTTCAGCACCCAGAAATACAGTGATTATTTGGGTAGTAAATGTATATTTGCTCAGAAAACTGACAGACTTATGTTGTTAACGTAAGGGTGACAAAATTATTTGTTTTTCAAAATGCTACTGATATTTTGTTGGATGAAGTTCCCAAACCTCTCCTCAGGGGCACCTCAGCCATTCCTTGTATCTTTTAAATTTCACCACCAGCTCATTTAATTAATTTAATTACTTAAATAACTTGAGGAATTTATTAGGCAAACATGGTAGGCTACTAGTTTAGTCATCAAATAAATACTGTAGGTATATCGCATGGCTAGCAAATACTGGGATGACTTCAGGCCCGGATTTACACCAACATATATAATCATAGTTTTACACCAACATAAATACAATTTGACATAATTTTCTATGACAGTACTGTATTTCAGTGGCAATCTCAACTTTGTGATGTGTTACTGCTAAGCATCTGTTGTAGTAATGGTTATAAAATCAGTAGTAAAACTAAGAGAACCGCATAATACCGCTGTTTTATGCAAATTTAGTTCAGACATAAATTTTCCTAATTACTGTTATAACCAGGAAAGATTGTTTAGTTCACATTACTACACAGATGTGCTGCATTTTGAATCAGCCGCAAACACTGTCCTTTCTCGTCCTTTTGAGATAAAGCATACTCCACACAGTCCAACACCAATTCCCCAGGATGTCCACCCAGAACATCAAGTCTACTCTGTCATAAGAGATAATTCATAAATTTATTTATCACAATGGATTAATCTATTTATTGTTGGGTACAATGCGAGACACTCTAAAGTGATCATCCAAAGAAACTGACAAGGAAAACTGAGGTATTAAAAGTAGCCATTAGAAAAAAATTTGCATGTGGTCTCTTTTATGTCGAGACTCAAGTCACTGGTACTTATATGTAGGTGAATCCAAGTTAATTGGATTTTTTATATATATAAATTTTGTGGTGGTTGTCAGTGGATGAGCTTTTTTATCGGCGTTATTTAAATCGGGATTGCTTATACTGTCTGAATGTTTTTCCAACTATTCAAATACCTTGCAAGCATAATTCACAGTCAGCTTATTGCAGTGTTTCCCAACCCACTCTTCGAGAACCCTGAGACAGTCCTTGTTTTTGCTCCCTCCCAGCTCCCAGCCAGACAGTCCATGTTTTTGCTCCCTCCCAGCTCCCCGCCAAATAGTCCATGTTTTTGCTCCCTCCCAGCTCCCCGCCAGATAGTCCATGTTTTTGCTCCCTCCCAGCTCCCCGCCAGACAGTCCATGTTTTTGCTCCCTGCTCCCAGCCAGAGAGTCCATGTTTTTGCTCCCTCCCCAAGGACCAGATTGGGAAACACTGGCCTATGGTCCTGTCCTACTGACCCTGCATTCAGCACTGGGAAACAGAGCTTCAGCATTCCCATCTGGCTGGGAAAATCTCCAATCTTGGTGGCAATTTAAAATTTTCAGTTTATCATTTGCAGCCATCAAAAGGAATGGCCATGACTTACACAAACCCAATGCTGCCGGAGATCTACCAAAAATAATGCAGATATATAGTGAGTCCACAATCCTCAGTTGTATAGCGAGAAAACCATCCTCTGCTGTCCCCATATCTACTGGAACATCTGAATGCAGTTCGCGCGCAACGCTAATATGCTGCCTAACAAGCTGCAGGTCGTACATTTTCATGCAGGAAAGCGCTCTTAGGGGAGCAGCGCACTTTTAATTGCTAATCTATGAGAGTGAAGGAGGCTCAGCAAGGAGGTGTGAAGGTAACACAGCCAACTTCAGCCTGCAGACCCCACAGTGGTAACACGTCAGAAGCAATACACGGTCGGCGACTGACAAATCAGTTCTGCCTCATCTTCCCTACTCAGATTCCTTTACACCACAGTCTGAACTGATCATTAGCTTGATTCTTCAAAATGTGACTAAACACTTCTGTTAAGCAGAAGACAATTTTATATACAGTAGCTTATATTTTATATATATAGTACTCTAACACAAATGTACATATTATAATTACTATAAGAATGGAGTAAGTTGTTCTTAAATTTTTAAATGTTTTGCAATGATCACCAACAGGCAGACTCTTCAAAATCTACACGGCACAATCGATCCACAGCCCCCCCTTCCCATCCTGGATTGGTAAATGTCATCCCCTAATATAATGGTAGGGGAAACACTGCTTTCAAACCATAAACTAGCGATTTCCACAATTCTGGGTGCTGTTAATGCTATTCAGACTCCTCAATATTTTCTGTAATTTTTGTATATATAATGTATTATATATTCCCATAATAGTAACACTTTACTTGAAGGGGCACAGATACTTAGTAATAACTCAATTACTACTTTAATATAAATCATGAACAAATATAGTCGCTACTCAAGATATATGTAACAATTTATTAATGAACAAACATGAGGTCAGTATTTCACTTCACTCCAGTATTCATTAGTTGTTGCTTCAGTGGTTCCTTCAGTAGTTCACAAAGGTTTATAGAGTTAACAGGTATAGTAACAAATATAGTAACTGCTGGAGATAAAATATGCATAACAATTCATTAATGATGAATTAACATGAGATCAGTATGTAACTAAGGCTTAGTCTGCGGTTAATTAATATATAAGTAATAGTATAGTACTATATTATTTGGACCCCATCAAGTAAAGTGTTACCAGTATATTGTGTTACCCTAGTGGGTCTTGTAATTACCAGTTATCCTGCACTGATTGCCCTCATATTCTTCACCTGTGTCTTTCCCCTTATATGCAAAGGTGCTGGCCCTGGCTGGTGAGTCGTGCATTAATTGTGTGTGGTAGTGGTCAGCGTTGTCAATGTAGGTGATGTTACAGTATGTCAGTGTAGTTGCCATGTTAGTGTCGTTGCTGGAAGCGCTATAAGTGTTCTATCAATTTTATTCATCAACCATGTGTATCACCCGATAAACCCCATGGACTCGCATGCTGGCCTCCCTATAGCCTTGCCTGTAATGTGACAAATATATAGAGTTATCACTGTAACAGCAGAATTTGAACAACGTAAGTCATTCATTGCAAATGATATCATACATGTGAAATGCAAAAGTAACGATCATCAGTGATTAACCACCTCACCAGATAATTGCTGAACCACTCACCATGCACTAAAATTTATATAAATGATCTAGATTAGCCTGAAACAAGCTGTTTACGAACAGAGATACACACACGTCTCACTGATCAACATGAAGAACAATCGAGAAAAGCTCCCTGCAACGGACTGGACTCTGCTCTTCCAGGACATCCAGCACTCCCTGCCCTCTGCTTCTTAGGATAGACTTCACACTCGCTGAACCACAGCACTAGATAAGAGGCATGAATAGATGGACTGTTTTCCAAATGTTTCCAGCTAGAATGGTGAGCAGCATCACATGACACAGACACTTGGCAGATATGATGGCTCTATTTGCAATATATTTTCACATTCCTGGATTAGACAGGGACAGGTGGGCTTGGTCGTACAGAATGGAAATGGAAACAAAGAACAGGATTCAAGGAAAAATGGAGAAAAAAAACAGAAATGCATGGCTGATACTTAGGCTTCTTTACAGGCGGCAAAACAAAATTCACTTTAATTCACTTTTATGAAGTGTGGTATGGATATTATATTAAAAATAAGAATTTTATGAAAAATAACTAACTGTGCATTATGTACGTACAGTATACAAGACAGTGGTATTGTCACTGACTAAAAGACTTTCGTAAACTGAATAAAATCACATGCGAAAATAAAATAAACTACAACTAAACTCAAACTATAAGTAATGAAACTAACAGAAATAAAATAAAAACAAATGTCAAATACTTTTCACTACGGTTTTAAAATGCTATTTAGCTAAAGTAATGTTTTGTTTATCTTTGGGCCTCTTGCATGCAATGCACATTGACATTTTGTAATAGCTAGCAAAGTACTGCAACTTGAGTCAAGCTGAAACTAAAAAATATAAAAATTAAATAGATACACCTTTCTTCAAATCCGCTAGCCATATTTGTAATAAATTTAATCTGAGAGGGTAAAAAAGGTGTTCATATACAATACAGGCATGGTCCCACTATACGGTGCATCTGCGTTGTTTCAACTTTCCAGTGATACATAACCTCGCACATGGCTCCCCAACACAATCTCTGAACCTTCATATTTTACATCACCACAGTTGGACAATGTGGCCCGTCTGTGTCCACAATAAGTATGAACCAGCCTTTTCAGTCATACATGAATGCAAATTAAATAAGCTATGCAGTCTACAGCACTTCATCAGGGCATCCTGCGACATCATGGCTACCTGTGACAGATCCCCTCTCTCAGTAGGCTACAGGAGACCTGTAGTAAATGCCAGGGGCCTCATGAATCATTTGATATATGTGAATGGTTCTTTCCTCTGCAGCTTCCACGTGCTTCAGTTCCCCCTGTGTATCACTTGACACAAATTGAACAACGTGCTTTGATGTTCTGGAGGCTTCCATGAATGCTCAGGGGAGCCTATAAGGAAGGGGGAGGCTCACAAATGGACGTCCCAGACATTTCCACGTCAGAAATATAATGCACCAGCTCTGTGATGGAATGGGAAAACATTAGTATGTGAGATGGTTTTGAAATTGGGCTTCATGTTCCCAAGCTACATTCTTCAGGAGGTACACAACTTTTATTGGGAGCAGCCATTTTGATGTGTCAGGTGACTATTTCCTCTCTTTGTAACCAATGACAACCGAAGTAGACCGCCACTTATTATACACATGTGTATGACTTATCATTCACACGGCTGTTTTGCATTGCAGCACATATATATTACGTGAGATGTTGTCACATTCACATTGCTAACTATGGCGCCAGGGGAGTTCTCACCAGAGCCTGTGTGATGATCAGCCTTTCAGACAGACAGACTGGATGGCATGCCTCAGCGCAGTAACAGAGAGACTGACACCACATGTGTATGTACAACATGGGGATAATGTGCTATCCCAAGCATCGGAATCACCTCGCTCTCATCTCTGCTCGACTCTCCCAGGTCTAAGTGAACAAGCTTTATCTTTAATTATGCCCACAGGGTGGGACACCAGCTAATTACTCATCATAATTAAACTGAATAGTCAGAATACAAATCAATATTTCCGCTTGCGACAGAGCTTCGTAATTAACGTGTCTGGGTGTCCGCTGCGTTCTGAATTAAAATGAAGGGGAGTGAGGAGGCCAGACTGAATTGCAGATTCCCACCTCATGTCACTTTGAGAGGGAGCATGTTAAGATCTTCAACAAAACAGTGCAACCGGGTCACCATGGTACTGGAAATAAATAAACTGGATTATCACTCGTGCTTTGTGGGTGACATTAGGGAGCTTCTCTACTAATTGGTGCTCAGACTCCGTGAATTACAGTCCTGATGGCTCCCACAATGACTGCAATGCATATTAAGAACAGTAGAGAGAGGATTGCATCTGTGTAAATAACAAACAACAGTCTGCTTAGATAGAAATCTGTCAGTCATACACAGTAATAACTGCAGACAAAACCAGATGCTTAGACCAGTTCATGCAGGTTTTAGCATCAAGTTAGGACAAATAGTCATAGGGCATGTGAATCCCTTTAGTTCCTAATGTAATTGACTTGATATCTCATTTAAAGTGTCCCTTGTCTTTTCCCTTATGCTGCTTTGGATTGATTTGAGGCTCATCACCTCACCCTAGTGGAGAGGTACATGAATAGATGGATGTAGTGTTAGACAGACTTCATGTTAGACAGACTTCATGAAGCATTTGCTGTATTTTTTTGACCCCATTAGATGATGCTCCCTATTGAAAAAAGGATTCGAAGCAAACTAAGAGCAATATGTAGTGGGGTCGAAAAATACATCAAATGGTTCATGAAGTGTTATTTTGTTCATCATTAGATGGATGGATGGTTAGCAGTGGGGACTCGAGTCACCAACTCTCAACTCGGACTCAAGTTACTTAATTTACATAATTTGATGACTTGTGACTTGACTTGGACTTGAGGGCAGAAGACTTGAGACTTGGACCTGACTTGAGGTTACAGTCTCCTCACTGAATACTGTAACATTAATTTTATCATTTCAATGTATAGTAATTCTCTGCTATCTCCATTTTCATTTGGCTGAATGCAAAGTCTCTTGAGATGTATCACTGTATATCTATGGATGCAAAAACAGTGTGACATCAATCATGACAGAGTGGAGACTCTCTTTTCAACCTCTCTCTGCCTATGAAGGACTTAGCCCACAACTTACTGTAGCAGGTTTTTGCTGAAGCAAGTTTTATTCAATAAAGCTAAAGAAACTGACACAGGCAGTGACTCAACTTATATGACTCACGACAACTTGACTTGGACTTGATTCACAAATTTGATGACTTGTGACTTGACAGCAAAAATGATGGAAAGACTTGAGCTCGACTTGGACCTGAGAGCACATGACTCAAGATTTGATTGGACTTGCAGTGTTTTGACCCCAGACTTGACTCGGACTCACCCAGAAGCGACTTTTTCCCGTCCCTAATGGATGGATGAATGATTCCTCCTTCGTGAAAACAGAATTCTCTTCAAAACACCTTCAGCGTATCCATACACATTAATTCAGTTGAACTTATAAGCCATACTTAGGGCAATATATTATTTTGCTTATGAAAAAAAGATTCTCAGGGATCCCAAACAGTCCACATGTCCCAGCAGGCCGGACCTAAACAATCAGGAACACTGAATACCCGGTATGAGTGTGTTGGGAGCCAGCCCAAGGCCAGGGTTGAGAACCACAGGCATAGAAGACAGATAGATATTCAAAAGTAACTGCACAGAACTAAAATATTGTCTTTCAACATTTTAAAGAAGTAATATATATCCATCCATTTTCCAACTCTTTTCAGCAGAGTACAGGTAGGGCTGTGGTCTGCTCCAGGCAGGCTGCCATTACCATTAACATAAGTGTATCCTACAAGCTAAATCAGCAACATATTTTTTAACATTTATGACATTTCATACCTTACATAGTTCCTGAATACCAGCACTCTGGCCTCGCTTCCTCACTCGCCCCCCTGTAACTCTGAGCAGGATAACTGCACTGGATGGATTCCTTAACTCTGAACAGAGTAATTGCACTGGATGGATTCCTTAACTCTGAACAGTGTAACTGCACTGGATGGATTCCTTAACTCTGAGCAGGATAATTGCACTGGATGAATTCCTTAACTCTGAGCAGGATAACAGAACTGGATGGATTCCTTAACTCTGAGCAGGATAACTGCACTGGATGGATTCCTTAACTCTAAGCAGTGTAACTGCACTGGATGGATTCCTTAACTCTGAGCAGAATAACTGCACTGGATGGATTCCTTACTGAGATTCGTGGGAATGGGAACATGATATTATTAAATAAACCTGCTCAATGGTTTTAAATTGGTATTGGTGATAGGAAACACTAACTTTTTAATTTATCCATCTATCTATCCATCCATCCATTCATCCATCTATTTTCTACCACTTATCCGGGGTCGGGTCACGGGGGCAGCAGTCTAAGCAGGGATGCCTAAAATAAACAATATGTGTTTTTATACAGCACTTACAGGGTTAACTTACATGGTCTGTTACTAGGTGGCATTTTTTTCTCACCGCAGGTGGATCCAAACACCAAATTATCACACTGTGGCAGAGAAAGGTGTCCATTGTGGGCGAGACGGCTAAAAGGCGTTATTGTACTCTGTGCATTTGGGGGGTGGGGTGCCAGAACTTGGAGTAAAACCAGAGAACTGGAATGAAAACATAGCCCTTGTGAGGCACAGCTTGTGAGGAGGAGAGCTGAGAGCAGCACACAGCCGCTCGGGGCTTATTTTCCTTTGCTGGGCTTTGCTTTGAAGCACCGGTCCATTTCGAGACGAAGAAGTGAAGAATTAATCACCATTTTGCATTTAACAATGATCCATCTGTGAGAGAAACACCCAGTAGCCTGGTTTGTGAGTGTCCAGCCTATCCATGCTTATACATTATCAGATGAGAACAGTCATTTCACCATGCAGGGAGGTAGCAGATAGCGATGGTCCATCAATAACCATGATGATAACCCCAGTGGTTGGGATCCCATTCTTTGGTTAAATAAATAGATCAGTGCAAAGTAAATAAAATATCATTCCAGATTAAGGACATACTTACAGTGTTTGAATTAAACCAGATTGACAGCCACATGTTAATCCATCCATCGATCCACCTATCCATCATCCCTCCATCTTCTATCTGCATATTCTGGTCAGTGCATTAAGCATTGTAGTGGGCCTGTATAAGAAAACACCCGGACAATAAGGGTAGTAGGACTACACATGCCTTAAACCAATAATTAACTATTCTTATTATTATGCAAAATAATATATAAATACATACTGTACTTATGCATTGTGTTTTCCTTGGTTAAATGGTAAATGGTTATTAAACATGCTTTGGGTGGAGGGTGGCCTATTCTTTACAAGTATAATTTAAATTTACAATTACTATTATTCCATCTACCCATTTTCAATAATTGCCTAATCCATTACTGGGTCAGGGGAAGCAGAGGGCAGCAGGCGAGGGATACAGTCACGCAGTATGAGCAATTTAACACCAGTATATCTATTTGAGTATATCTGCAGGAGGGAGCCACAGTATCGCAGCTGTTAATGATATTAAATATTTGTGTTCCTGTTACATTTGGCTTTACCTGAAATCATTTCTAACCTGACTTTTGACACATCACTAGCCTTTGACATAGAAAGCATCCATCAATACTGGATGTTTAGGTTATGTGATTCAATTCTATCTCTGTGTCATTCTTGTTCATCACTGACACACGACCAGATAACAAGCCCTATGAGACGTAATATCAGTCGGAAGTGAATAACATGGCATCTCCCTAGCCATCCATCCATCCATTTTCCAAACCGCTTATCCTACTGGGTCGCGGGGGGTTCGGAGCCTATCCAGGAAGCAATGGGCACGAGGCAGGAAACAACCCAGGATGGGGGGCCAGCCCATCGCACACATGCACACCTATGGGCAATTTAGCAACTCCAATTAGACTCAGCATGTTTTGGGACTGTGGGGGGAAACCGGAGTACCTGGAGGAAACCCCACGACGACATGGGGAGAACATGCA
>JAODJX010000015.1:18835349-18856570 GCA_026776945.1 Isichthys henryi
CGCCCCCCCCCCCGCCCCCCCGCGCCCGCCCCCCCCCCCCCCCCCCGGGCCCCCCCCCCCCCCCCCCCGGCATCCCAGCATAATCAATACAGGTAGATTCGATGAGGCCGGGGCACGACCCAGGCTGCAGTCTGCATGAGCGACAGTGAGCAGAGACTCACAGCTTCTTCAGCCGGCTGTACAGGTCGCGCTTGCTGCGCTCCCCGGCCCAGGTGCGGCTCTTCAGGCGAAAGCGCCGCAGGTCCTCCTTGAAGTCTTCGTGAATCATGGGTCTGTAAGCCTGAGGCTCACACTGGGCCTAGAACATGGAGAACACAGGGCATCGGTGAAGCTACTTACCAGAAGAATAAGCTACACTTAGAGTCTTCAGGTTAATGAGCAAAAGTGAGAACCAAGACAAATCAAAGGTCTGCTACAAGTGCTCAGAAAGATTTTTGTAGGCCAGTGTCAGTGCTAGTCAACAGACCAAATGGAATCAGTGTTGGGCAGCTGGCATTTCATCCCAGTCATACCCTAGGCTTGTTCTCGATCTTCCCTGTATAGGTTCCTGTAACCCCCCACCTCTCCCTGATCAGGATAAGCAACAGGCAGCATAAACTCGCCAACAACGAGAAACCAGACCTGAAATTCCTTGTAAAACTCCTTGTAGCCACCCTTGAGCACATAGAGCTCAGGGTAATGCAGGATAGGGTAGGAGTTGAGCAGACGGTCGCGTTCCCGTAAGTATCGGCACATGCGCGGCCCTCTCTCAGAGGAGAATTCGCAGTGGAAGATCAGCAGCACACGCTTGTCCAAGCAGGAAGGGGTGATGGGCTGCTTCAAGAAGAACTCGTTCAGCTCCTCCTCCTGGTGCAGGTTTATGGCTCCCTGGGAGAGGGACATCAGAGGGGTCAAAGCAGCACATCAACCCATCAACTACAAGCAGAAGAGAAGTTACTGAATCTGTCTGCCCTATATCCAAATCGAATACTCTGAGCAGGTCACCTTAGGAAGATACTTAGGATTTAGGGACCAAAAATGAAATGAACCTAAAAAAAAAAAATCAGCAAAAATCATTTGCAGCTCAAAAGTCATGATTCAATGGATGAAAATTATGGGGGGGGGGTACTGCCTTTGATTCAATGTGCTAGAAGAAATCCAGTTTATAGAGTCACAAGTGCAGTTCGGGACTTCCCTTCCTTAAAATTGGATAGGTTAGGAGTGTAGGGCTGTACCTTGATGTGTCCGCCCTCAAACTCGTATGGATAGCGGCAGTCGATGACAATGAGGCGCTCCACAACATGGTCAAACTGCCCGTCCAGTGCTGACGCCATCTAAGGAATGGAGGGATATTTAGAGGTGAAAGAGCCTGAGACTGCCCCCATTTTACAAACAGCTTGAAAGACCTTTTGAGGCTTTTCCCCCTCAAGTATTAGGTCACAGCATTGGCTCCCTTCATCATCCCATTTATGGGAAACTTTCCCCGTAGCGGGGACTGCGGTCTAAGTCATTGAGGTGCTCTCACCAGTTCCACCGTGATGTATTTGAGGTCTTGATGTTTTCCTTCCACAGTTGGCAGGACAAATGGCTGCAGAGAAAGGCACAGGAGGGTTTGTGAAAGGGACAAAACAGCGCTAGGTGGATTAGCGAGTAGGAACATGCGAGGGATTAAATCGAATAAATGGTGTATGTATACCCTGCAATTAGCTTGGAATGCCCTAAGGCGGCCGACAAAAGACCTTATAAATTGGATTTCAGGACATGGGGGGGGATTTCAGTTAGTCCAATAATATGCCGATTTGCATAAAAGGTGTGCGTGTTAGTATTCGCCCCGGAAGGGCAGCTTCAGAGCTCCTCAGGATCCAGCATACCTTACTGAAATCCCCTATCAGCTCCTGTGCGTCGTGATCCAGCAATTTTTCTATCTCGACCTGGCTCAAGGACTTTGACCTCTGAACCACCCGGCAAGCCTGCAAGGGGACAGAACACAGTCCAACTTAAGCAGAAAGCAAACACCACTGGAACATAATTGGGTTTCCCTCCCCTTTCAGGTTCATAAAAGCAGTCTACATAAATAACGGACATCAGTCAGCATTGGTACAGACCAGCTGCTCTTCCTCCTCGGAAGCCTGGGGTGACCCGGCCACACTGCGCCTCCTTTTCACCCTAACAGGTGCGATGTCATCACCAGGACGATCTACTCGCTTCAGGACAGGGCGTGTGCTTGACGGGAGCGAGGGCGAGCGGAATAAGCCACGAGGACGACAGGTCATGGGCTGGACAGGTACAGGGAAAAAAAAAAATAAAATTAGTTGGGATCAGGTGAATGTCATTACTGCCAGGAGTTAACAGCCTCATAGCAGATTAACCTGGGGACTTGGTTAAACAAATGCTGACCAAGTTACACTTTAATACCAATTTGACTTGTTGTCCTCAAAAGACTTGGAATTATAATCTATATAAAACAGTACAAGATTACTGGCTACCCAGTATGGTAGATCAGAAATTCCTTTTGGGGGCATCTATCAGTCATCAATGTCAGCAAACTCAAACACTAAAAGCTGGAGACAAGACGACAAACTTGATTCTCACCGAGGCAGAATTGTCCACTGCTTCTCCACCCACCAGGGGAGCGGTGAGCAGGCTGGCCATCCCCAAGGGCATGTCCGAGTCACTCTGGAAAACGAGGAGATACATTCATGACTAGAAACATGAGATGACCCACCAGACCAGAAACAAAAGTGTATATGTGTACTTTAAGAGACTTACCACCAGGTCACTGTCCAGGATCTCAAGGAAGCCATCGTCATCATCATTGAAGGAACAAGTAAGAGAGGAATGGCGGAGTATCACAGGACTGCAATCATCCGTTGGGTACAGCTGCCTTGTAGGCTCAGGGGACAGCTGGTGTGGAAGAGAATGCCAGGTGAGATACACAAAGCCATCGGGTAGGAAAAGTTTAATTTCTGCAGCAGTTAATGAAGTTCTTAATGGGCCATGAAGTTCCAGCACAACTCTAGAATACGACCAGCTAAGAGGCCATACGTACCATGAGTGCTGGAGCAGAGTTGGGACGGCGGGAGAACATTTCCCGCCCTCGGGCACCAGGTAGGGGCCGTGAATAGCACCGGGATACGGGCCGGGTAGGCTTCTTGAACTCAAAGACCTCCTGGAAAGAAAAAGAATGGAAGGTCATGTAAACCAGCTTCTACGTAACAAACACAGGAAAGCATCTATACCCGCCCGTAACTATGCCAACAGTGGTAAACACCTCATACCCCTAATCTGGCTACCTACAGACAAGGCAACTGATGACACCAACCAGCAAAACAGACTCAAAAAATAGTCACAGCAAACTATGACCACTGACAACAGCATGTCATTTGATTGTTTAAGGATGACGACAAACTAACAATGCAGAAGTGAGATTCCACCCTTAAATACACAAAAATAAATGGGTAACGCTTTGCTGAAATCTCTACAGGAGAGGAAGAGGACAGATGCTTAAGAAGCTTGGTGCTGGTGAAAAGTATCATGGACTGCAAGGGAAAGAAAGGATTCTTGCACAAAATCAAGCCTGAACTTTCACTGGGAACATAAATGACCGAACTAGTCCTACTTCGGTAACACGAGAACTGCATCGTAAAAGAATATGTCTGAAAAAAGATGAAGGTAAAAGAACAGGACAACCAGGAAGATGGAGCTGTCAACCCTCATGATGAACATGCCACTGGAAACACCAGTGTGATAAAAGGACATTGTGGACTCCGTGCAATATGATGGCAATTATTGAGTTGAGCTCAAAATCTAAAATCTAAAAATGTCCAAGCTGTGTTTAGGAGATAAATAGGGAACAGAAGACCCAGGAGAAAAAGGACTTACATCAGGCACGTTCTCCTTGTTGCTTTGCCCAGCAATGGCCACGGTCTGATGACTACAGTGCTCTAGGTCTCTTCCTTTTGCAATGGGACTGAATGATAACATCTGTATATGGAAGAGAGAACGAGTGACCACAGGTTTGGAAAGGAACCTCCAGGAAGGAAGAGGGAAAGACATGCAGAGGCTTTTAATGCACATATCAGCCTAGTTACCTAGAAACCAGTGATCAAAGACCAGATGAAACTAAAGTTAAATCCATAAACATCTTCAGACACTGAGACTGAATATAGTCCAACAAACAATGAGCCTTTAAGAACTGAAACTGCACTGATTTAAACAGGATTGTTATACACGTACTGGAAGGGAGCTGATTCTTCGGATTGGCATCTTGTTGCTAAAGTGAAGAAAGGACAGTAATCAGCCGTATGGATTAAATCATTGTTTGAAAATAAAATTAGCATAATGGATTAACAGAACAATAAATGTTAAGTGCGATGACCCCTGCTATGAGGAAGGGTTCCTGCCAAAAGAACCAGCCCAAAACACTTGCCCTGCACAGGGACTGTTCAAAATAGGACAATAACCTGGAATACTAGACATCTTGGGGAAGCCTTATCCTCAAACGAGAGGAATGTCCAGAACCAACTGAACAGGCAAACAGGAGCAGACAGACTATTCAAACAAATTACAGAACACTTACGTATTGGAAACAGAATCGTCATCCATGAGAGGTTTTTCAAAGCTGTGAAAAAGAGCAGAATCCATCAGCAAATAACATTGGTACAGAAGGACAGGAGAATGTCTATTTCTATCATACAGGACAAAGACAGCTGTAGGCCAAGGATGAAGAGTGATACTGAATGGGCTTCACTAAATCTCAGTCTGTATAATTCAAAGCGTTTCTATAGACAACCTGTGTATTTGGTCCTATTCAAAATCCAAAAAACAAAAACAGAATGAACAAATGTAACAGGAAAACTCCATAAAAAAAATGTAAGAGTACATTATCATCACAATCTATATATTGTCATCAAAGCCCAATAGCTCAGGCCATTTAGCAACTGATGAGGTTAAGTAATCGCTTCAAGGGCACGGGGGGGGCTGCCCCTTTCGTGATCCAAACGTGTGACCTTTTGGTCTCAGCTGCAGCTCTAACAAAGGTGGAGGCAGCTGAGGGATGCAGGGGGAGCTCACAAATGTGGAACTGTGGGCAGATGGTCTTTTGAATTCCCTCAAAAGGGGGCTATTAAGAGTTCAGCCACCCAGGCAGCATCTAGCGATCAAAAGTACCTCAAGTGCCCCAGCGCGTCTTGTGTGCGAACAGCTAGCAATTCAAAAGGGCTTTTCAAAAAGGAGAGTCCCGTGAAAAGGCAAGGGGTCCACACACAACCAACCTGCCAGCCAGCCAGCAGAGGGCAAAATCTTCAAAGATAATGCCTGCCTGGTACAAACTGCACACCGCTACCAGTCAGGCATTGGGGGCATTCTGTCAGTCACAAAACTCATAATAAAGTTTATCGGGGGGGGGGGGGGTTGTGTTCCATGTTAAAATTGTTAAATAAATTTGATCACAAACAAAGACTTTTATATAAAACACACCATCCTACAAAAACTTCATCAACATTGATGGGAGGGAGGAAACACTTGCGGAGCACAATCTCCAAAAGAATTAAACTTAAAATCTCAATGACGACCTTAGAGCAAACCATTCAGACCCAAACTTAAAGATGACAGCCGAATTTAAAATTCAACAGGACTTCCACAATTTTAAGTGGGGCAGCTACAATTAGATGCAAAACTTTCCAATGACTTTCAAACGCAACAAAACTATTTGATCACAGATTCTAAAAGCTTAGCTACTGCACCTGCTGCCTTTCCAAGCACCCCATGAAAGCTCATTGTGTGAGCTACCAAGACAGACATCTGTTTAACGAACAAAGTCTCAAGAGTTAATCCTCACATAAGCAATGTTATATGTGCAAGCTCAGGAACAGACAAAATACAAGCCAAAGAAAACATCACACATACACTTCCACAATGTCATCTGGGTCCACCGGGCTGGAGAAGTCCATTCCAAGTCCTGCAAAGAGAACAAACATTATTCCTCATGGTCCCCACCCTGCAGAATCTAAAGTTCCTGCATGACTGCCTACCATGAGCACCCTTGGTTTATACACCTCACGGGCACCCACAAGGGAAACCAAAATACACCAGGCCGTGTGTGACTATTAAAAAGCACAAAACACTGGTCCATGCGCGTCTAGACACTTTGTCCATTGCACATCCAGCATATTAGACCGATGTTTCGGTAAATGTACTTTTCATTTCTTAATCTGAAAATGTAGACTTGAAAGACGAGGACTTTACCTGCATCCGAGGACGTATCGGAGGCAAACGATGGGATTTTCATGATGGGCATGATTCTCTTTCTCTTTGGAGTATCGCATTGGCTGCAACGTTAGACGATAAACACAAATACACATTAAATTGCTGGGTAACCCATCAGTCTGGAAAAAGAATATTCACAGTTTAGAGGATTGTGAGATTTCCCTGTAATGGTACAAATGTGCTGTCAAATAAACTGTAAAGGAGGGTATACTCCCAACTACAGTTAAAAGGCAAGTTTTCACAATTATCGGTTTTGTTTCAACCATGTTAACTAGGTATAACACGTTACTTTGCAATGCGACGACACACTAGATAACACTCATGCACAGCACTAGTCCCAGGCGAAGCTCCACGTCCGAATACCTTCCGAGAACGGCGAGATGGGTCATATTGAGGGCCAAGTCGGTCACAGGGGAAAGCACGGTCAATTGCTCTGCAAAGGAATCCATGCTGCCCCGGGAGGTTTTCGGTTTTATTTCCAGGAGCGAACAAGACTGTCTACTTCTGCAATTTTTCCCGCTGCGACCAGGCTTTTTGGTAACAGGACTCTGTTCTCCGTGGACCAGCTGTAGCTCCATTTTCAGCTCAGCGAAAAACAAATATCAGAACTTAGCCAAGACGCCGAATAAATGGAAAATGAGCAATTGTATCCGGTCAATTAGCTGCCTTTGTTGATGGGCTGTTAGCGAATGCTAGCTAGTCACATTGAGCTCGAGACCTTAAAAACAGCTACGATAACTGGCACCATTCGTGACCGAAAAGCGAACTACAAGGAGTAATATACTGGTGTATAAGTATGTTAGCCAGCATGCTATGATGCTGGCTATAAGAAAGGAATTCAAACAAAACCGCTCTCCCGCGCCACCATCCTCCCTAATCCTCTTCCGGCTTAGACGACATAGCTTGCTATATAAATAAATGTAGCCCTTCGTTTTCTATTTATCTTCAAAAACACAAAGTAAGTAAGCGGCAATCTATATAACCAATGGGTGGCGTTAAATTTAGCTTTAGCCATATCTCTATCCAATCAAAAGCGTTTCTATGGGAGGGCTCTCATATTAGTAACGGGATTGCCTGAGAGCCAATGAAAATCTTCTCGTCAGCGTGATGCTTTGGGATGTTGACCAATGACATATTTTGAATTTAGAATTCCGTAAAAGCGAAATACCTTTTTTCCCGCGGAACAGTTTAGGAAACACCCACACAAACAATATAGCCAATCAAACTGTAGAAAGAGACGCTGCGAAGCAAAATGGAATGTACCATATGGAATTGTACTAAGGTACATAGTTATGTTGATTAATGGAACTAATAAAATAACGCATTATAAATAAATATCTGTAGTTGTGATAAACACACAACATATTTTTTTTTAAATCTATGACCTGCATATTTTATGAAATACATTGTAACTTTCAAATATAATATGCGTACGTTTTAATTTTGAACTCCCCCATACCACAATCGCAACAAAGACTGAAAAAAGGAGAGGGAGTTTTAAAATTGAAGTAAATGACAAGTAAGTATACCTAAAAGAACAATGGTAGCCAGTAAATAACAGATACATACTGTCGTTTTGGTAAACCTTTTCAGGTCTTAATTTAAAGTAATATAGGTGGTGTGGTAGTCAAACAGTTTTTGTGTTTGCTTATTATGCAGCTGCGAAAAAATGTGCAGTCTAACAAGGCCATTTGCGCAAAATCATATTTTTGCGTTATTTTATATTGAGATGTTGAATATTCCTTTATATTTTTCTATTAAACAACCCATTGCTGTTGCGTTTTCTACTGTAATTAGTACACCAGCATAAAAGAGGGTAGAAAGTAAAGGACTAAAGATTACTGCGCGCAATATGAAGACTATCTGGGTTTTAGAAAAGAGCACTACGCCATTGTGACATTTACCGAAATACCGGGCTGCACCCTCCTCCCACTCCTGGGGCACCGCAGATATCCCAGAAACTGCATTCCTACCACGAAAACTATTTGTATTTTGTTTAGAAAAGAGCGGGAAGGGACTGTTTTCCTACCAGCGAGGAAGAAACATAAAGAATACAATTAGGATACATTATTATTTCAAGTCAGGTATTTTCTGCCTGTGTACTGTTGAAAGTTAAAAAATGTGAAATTACAGTTACATGATATGCAACGAGTTTTACGAAAGTGAGGTCTCATTGTAAATGCTTTTTTTCCCTGTAAATGCTTGTCCTTGAAAATAAACCAGCTGTTGGATAAAAGTATTTTAATTGTGTTTTTTTTAACGAACTGATTTGGAAATATGTAGTTTATTCATTACAAATTTGATCGTTTTCGAAATCTGATTAAGCAATGTCTAAGCTCTTTTTGAGCCATTGAAGCATTATTCCGCAATAATGAGGAAAATGCTTTAAAACAATGGGCAAAGTAATACAATAGGATAGCCTAGATGTGAGTGGCCGTCTTTCTAAAGATCGCTTACCATCTGCCTAGCCAGCAGGGTAGGTCTTAACACAGGACTCAGTTCAGTGATTCAGGTCATCTGCTGCAAGTAAGCAGGCCTGCAGTAATTATCCAGGTTACTGCCTAGTAACCTCAACTCTGAAGTATATAATTTTCATCCAAACGAATTCATCAGTATACATTGTTTTATTTGGTGCTCTACAGGATCTTTATAAAAGGATACAGTAAATGCAAAATATACCAGAAGAGTAATCCATTAACTGTATACATAATTTAACTTTAGTATATTAGCAGCCATGTGTTTGTCATGTCATTAAAAACAGATGAAAGGGTAAAAAGAAAACGACGTGTTACATAACATGCAAAAACCCACACATTCAAATGTCCACCCAGCATTCTAAAGCACAGCATCCTGCCATCCACTTCCTTAAATCTTAAATTCCCGCTGATATAGAAAAGCCAGCAGCATCCTGAAGGACACATCATATCCACACCACCTGTTTGAACTGATGCCCTCAGGCAGGTGGCAGAGCAATCAAGGCTCGTAAAAAACAGACTGAAAAACAGTACATATCCCAGGGCCATCACTGTTATGGACAATGTACTGAAAAGAATGATCATCCAATCTCTCACTGTGCAACTCTTGGTAAACTCTGCATAATATGCGCCTCCACTGCAATGTATATCTGTCTTCACATATACATTACCTCATTACATCTACACTGCAACTTCTTGCGACTGCCACAGTTGCTGCATAATGCACTGTAGATTTTAATTTTTATTTACATTTTGCACTGAAAGGGACTGCATCCAATTTCATTGTCCTTGTACAATGATAATAAAGATTCTGATTCTAACTACAGTGTAAAAACTAGTGAGGCTGGCCTGAAACATGTAATAATGTTGCAGAGTCTAGAACACGTTTTGCACATGGATTTAATAATTAATATGTCCAGCTCTAATGTTCTAATCTGCTTCCCTTGGTCATTACATAATTGACATGAAGCCGCCCGTTTTATTAACATTAGTCAGCTTTGCTCTTTAGTATAATGACTGCTGTTAACTGACGCATTCTTCACACCCCAAGTGCAAAGATCCTCAGCTGAAGAAGGTAGGCAATGGAAATCAATTGACTTTCACCTCTATGTGTGACTTGTAGGTTCCTCCTGCTAGGCAGCCAATCTTCTCGATTCTTGGCTCTGCACATTAGTCAGCCTTCTCTGCTGTGACCATGGGAAATCATCACCCAAGGGGGCACTGATATACATCTTTGTCTTCCTGCCCTTGGGCCCTAAAGATATCTTGTTTTGTAGAGAATCTTCATCCTTATGCCTCCAGTAATAGACTCCTGGGGACAGGACAGTGCTGTGGGGTATTTGAGTGTTAGTCTGGCCTTGTACATGATATTTTCAGTCAGCAGCTGGAGCTGTTTCTTTGGCTTGGTGCCAATAGTAGTTCCCTCTGTGGCGTTTTAATGATCATGTCTGTCGCAATTCAAATTGTCATCCAGAAGTTTATTTAGTTGAGTTGCTGGCTGACATATTTGTCATCCATTTATTATTCTATGTATTCGACCATCTTCTCTACTCTGTATCCAGCACAGTCCAAGTTTGTCCCAGAATGCAGAGATCACCCCAAATGGGATTCCAGTTGATCACAGAGCACACACAGCCAATGCAATCACATACTCTGAGCAATTTAGAGACACTGATTCACTTAAGTAAATGTTTTGGACTACAAGAAGCATAACAACAAATACTTACAGCCTGTCATTTAATATATATTTTTGCTTAGGTGGTTAATAAATGGTAACAAATGTTGCTGCTAGACTTTTTAAGGGGCTTCCTATGCCAAATGAGATTTCATTTTGGTTGTACAGTATACCAATTACAACAGTGATTTAAAATTCCTGGATAAGTTGGAGCAAATCCTTACCTTTAATGTTTCTCAATATCTATTTCTAACATAAGTTTTTATAAATCCTCAAGCAGAATCCCAAAATTTCATAATGTGAAACCTGAACAAAGATTCACCCAAACACCATTCAGGCACTTGCAAGCATACGTCTTGTGGATTGCAGTCATCGGCTGCCAAAATGTGTTTTTCTCAAGGTTAAAAACGGAATATTTATTTACCGAACTGTGGAGATGTAAGGAAAAAACAACCCAATACCCCTGGTGGAATCATTAATTCTGTACTTTTTGCATGACAGAGGAAAGGCTTTAAGTTATACGTTTACTGTACTCCCAGTAACACGCAAAACTGTCAGTATCTCAGCCATCTGACTAGGAGTCTACCTGATATTTTAATCTGTTCAATCTGGTCTTCTTCGACTCTGACAGTCTGTCTGCTTTCCGTCTCTGAAGGTCAGACACCTTGAGAACCCAGTGAGACAAATGGGAACTGTTTGTCGCAAGCACTTCCATATCAACCCAATTCCATGTATCCCAGAAAGCATACCAGAACACAAACCCAACCCCCAAACGCAGCGGCAGGTCAGAGCCTCCCAGCAGGAGAGAGAACCCCAGCGTCTCCTCCCTTGATCAGCTTACTGCTGTTTCACAGGCAAGACTGCACCATCCTGGAGATCTATAGAGACCACTGAGATTCCAAACAAAGCCATTAGCAGGTACACTCACAAATGTTAATTGTTGTAAATGTATCATAGTCTGCTATCTTGTAATGTTAATATTTTGCTCCATCCATAGTGGATCCCACCACATACAAATTAATATCAATCATATTCCTCTCGTCTCCTATTGAGTCTCCATCCAAACATTCACCTCATATCGCCACTATGATTACAATCCAGCTATGAACGCAAACTTTTGTTGCAAATGCAGTCTGAGATAATACTGACACTGCAATATTATTTCAACACATCCCTACACAAAAAGGTTTTAAAAAAACTCAGAATTGAGTGATGTATTTGTAAATAGAAAAATTAGTCAAATTTATGATACATCACCGGAAGGCTTTTGGAAAATTCAACTTAGCTTTATTGTGATTACAAAATATCAAAGCAAGTATACAACAAAAGGTATATCTGTAAACTCCAAAGGGAATGCAAGAAATGGCAAACAGTGTAAAACATTTCTCGCAAGGGAATTATAAAATGTGTTGGAATAGGAAGTATAGAAAGTAAACATTTGCAACCAAGTTGCAAGAGTAGCTTTGGTTTAATAAGGTATCACAATGTTGCAATGTGGTTAAGGAGTCACTTCGTTATATTTGCATAGATGATGAATATAATTCTTGAAATACACATTTAATAGGGCATTTTATAATTCTCAGACGGCAGAGGAACATAAGAAGTGGAATGCACTTTTAGCTAGGCACAATCGGAGATATAAATGCTTAACTGAAAAGTAAAAGTAGCATTTGTCTGCCTGTAAGTTCTCATTGTGACATACCAAGATCAACCTGCCTCAGAAATAAAAAATTACCCCGACATTCTTAATGCATGTTACATAAAAACAGATAAATGTCCTGAAACGTTGACACAAATTCATTACCAGAACCTAAGCAAATAATACTTTTATTGACTGGCTATAACACGACTTCTTTTCATGCCTCAAGGATCACACCTATTAAAAGAGATTAGTGTTCTTAAGAGGTACACAGATCACTCTATTTTTTGGTTTCCTTTACCGGTTCCTTATGTATAAATGTAGGTAAGTGGCTGAAGTCCATTGTCCCTTCAACCCTGACAAGATTCCCAGTCCCAGCACATGAAAATCATCCCCATAGTATGATGCTGCTAGCACCACATTACACTGTACTGTAGGTATGGTGTTTCTGGAGGCGTGGCCAGTGTTAGTTTAATATCACACATACCTCTTTGAAGTCTGCAAAAAAAGTTCTATTTTAGTCTCCCCTAACCATAAAACCTACTCCCACATCTTAACTGAGTCTTTCTCGTACATTATAGCGAATGCCATACATGTTCTTAAGAAATGGCATCCCATAGAGGCCTATTTTATGGAGAGTTCTTGATATTGTGGACCCATGCACCTTCCCCCAGCCAAAGAGCACTGCAGACTTCTGAGAGTGGATTTTTAGTAGTCTTTTCTCACCAGTCGATATCTTGCTCTGACTAGTTTTGAGGGACATGTTTTCTAGTAAGGGTCTGGTGCTGTGATGAACCTTCTGCTTTCTGATGATGGATCCAACAGCACTTAATGGGACATTCGAACTCTTCCATATTTTTACTGCCTTGTGCATTTCAATGACTTTGTTTCTCACATCAGCAGAATGCTCCTTTGTCTTCATTTTTGCAGTGATTGTCCAACAAAGACAATGGCCATTCCAAAGGGCATTTTTTATAACCAGAGAGAAACATAAAGACTAAGTAGTACCTAATTATGTTCAATTATATGCATAATATAACACAGCATCCCAGTTTATGCAGTGTTAAGTGGTGACCTCTGTGTGTTCCTATAAAGAAAGGAAAGCACAACGTCAGGTGATTGCTTTGAGAGTTGTCACAGTTAGGCTTATTTGCATAACAGGTAATTGTTTCATGTTGACTCCAATTAACACAGCTTTCACATTGGTACTCAAGGTTCTTTGAATCAAACATTCTCACCTTTTGATCCTTGTAATGTCAGCAGGAATTCTACATACTTATAAGGCTGCTTACATTTTCCCCTACTTGCCAAGACATACATTCTTCAGGAATATTAATCCTATAGAGTTAAATGGACAAGAATTCAACTCCTTAAGGGAGCCAAAGCATAGATCCATCTCAAAGACCACAGGTTCTGCTCCCGATTCATTGTTAACCTTATACCCAGCAAACCCAATCATTAACAATTACACGATCACATAGGAGTTAGAAGTGGAAAGAGGGAAGATTGTTCTGTAGCTGAGGTGATGGGTCAGTTACTCTTCAGGACCAGGCCCCCAGAAAACCCCCGAAATAGCATAATGAGACCCTGCAGATGCTTTAGTCCAAAGCAACGTACAACTCATTACAAACATACAGCTGTCAAGGAGTCAATTACGCAAAAGGTTGGCTGGGCTGAGTTTCTAATCAATGCACAGTTACCAGCGTATGTAGTATAGGAGCAAGAACCACATAACATCTTCCAACAAAACCAGAACTTAATAAGACAATTCAGTGACAAAAACTGCAACATAGAGAACACAATGAGACATTCTGTACAGCGTGACCCTCCTTACATTCTTTTCTCATGCATCCCTCAATGATGTAACTCATGAGTTGTCAATGTTGTTTTGTATTCTAGTACTAGCAGATACCGGTTGTGGAGTTTGGGGTGGGGTGGAGCAATAGCTCCTCTACCTTAAAAGTTAAAACTGACTTCACTGCACTGAACAGATGCCCAGATCATTGTTCAAGTAAAGACAGCACTCAGTTCATTTATGTGTGCCTTTGTCATGCGTCTCCAGCTTGTCTGACGCCACGCCCCTCCTTTACACACACGTGGTGAGGAATCATGGCCAGACACACATGACGGCAGTGATAAGACTGATCATCAATTGTCTCTGGGCAGTTGATCGGTTTCCCCATTTCTCAGTTGTGCCTTCATAGAAATTAGGGTTTTATTCTAACAAAAGGAAATGCCAAATTAATATTTTGCTAGTAAACCAGTAATCGTAATCCATACATCTCATGCATCTCCTAACTTCTTCTCCAGTATAGGCGTGTAGTCAATCTGGATCCTGGATGCATGGGACATGAGGCAGGAAACACGACAGATGGGATTCCAGCCTTTCAGAGGGCTTATACTTAACAATGCATTTTAAAATGGCTCATATAGCACACAGATAATTCTGCATTTCACCTTATTATCTTACTATGTATTTCACATAATTTCAAACTACTTTTGTAAGTTAATTCAGAGACATTGGGAAATACTTGTGAAATAAACGCCGATAAAGAACCAGAATTTATTCCACATATGATATATAAATATACACATAGCTGAATATGTTGTGAGTGGGTTGTTCTGTAATTCACATGTCAAATCACCAGATTTTTCTTAAAAAAAAAAAAAAAACAGTTCCTATGCCCGAATTCCAAAATGCAAAGGAATATAGTGACATTTGCGTCTACATGATCTTGGATTAATAAATATGATGACAGTTGTTTACAGACTACAAATGTCTACGTCACACATGTCTGAAGCTGCAGTGCTCAGAGACGGATGATATACTTATGGTTCGATGGCTTATATCCATGGAGCATGAAGTCATTGGGTTCATAGGGTAGAAGGGTCCCCTATGTCACACATTACTATACAAATCACCCCCAGCAGACTGAGGAGATCTTTCCTGTATATGGGTTGCCAGAACATACAATGCAACCACATTCACATCTGTTGACTTCCAGAATAGCATCCTGAATACAATCAGTATACTGGGACATTCAGCAATGAACAGACTGGCAGAGAACTGTAGAAAAATTCACAATGGGCATGAACAAGCTCTCCCGTGCAGGAATGTAAAATGATGACAATATTTCTTTGTTCTTATTGCATCCATCTGCACTACAGGTCAGTCACCAGCTGATGTGACCTGATACTGAATAAAGGGCATGAAAGATGGAAGGATTATTGTGAAGCACTCAACATGTTGAGATCTTCTACAGAGACATGGCTTTGAGAAACTGAATTCCTCAAATTGTCCCTCCTAACATACATGTCTAACACTTGTCTTTTTCTCCTGAATAAAGGTTTCAAGACTGAGTCATAAATTCTTTGAATACACCTTGGGTAGCTGGCGTGAGGCTCTGTTATTTGTCCTGATGTGGTTGTTTTGGTGCTACCTTCTGGAAATCCGTGCAGTCGTCTGGTCTGGGAATCCTTTAAGCTGAATGTCCTTTCTGGAAGATACAAGATACACTGTGAGGTTCCAATACACCTAAATTCAAACATTTATATGTTGTGTATTTTATTCATCCATCCATTTTCTGTATCCACTTGCCCTGTTCAGGGTCACGGGGGGTCTGGAGAACAATCCAGGATGGGGCACCAACCTATCACAGGACACATTCACACACCATTCACTCACACACCATTCACTCACACACCTACTGGTAATTTGGAAATTCCAGCTGGCCACAGCATGTTTTGGAAATGTGGGGAGGAAACCAGAGTACCCAGAGGAAGCCCCACGACAACACAGAGGGAACTTGCAAAGTCCACATACATAGAGTTATGGTGGAGACTCGAACCCTGGACCCAGTGGTGTGAGACAACAGCACCAACCACAGCACCACTGTGCGACCCCACAGATTTTATTTACTTATTATAAAATTATGGTTGTTTTGGCCATACATGCATGCAGCCTCTTTCTGGATCATACCATTTGGTATTTGCCCAGCCATTACTATTAAGATTATTAGAACCCCCCCCGAAACATTCTACAGAAACCATCTTTGTTGCTCTCATATGCACTTCATGTTATATAATCTACTTTCCTCATAGTGGTGATTCTCCTATTTCCAAATGATCATGATGAATATCTCCCACAGTAGGAAGTTTGTACTTTCAGTACAGATGTTCTGTTAAGCTCATCATTTTTGTAAGCTTCTACTCCTCATCCTAACATAATACTAATTAACATGGGAGCTTTATAAGGATATTGGTTGAACTCGGGCTTCTCAGAACAAAACAGATGTTTGTGGCTTTAAGAAATCTTGTGATTTTAATATGTAGTTTTATAAAAGGCTGACAGAAAAAGAGGTAAACTATTTCTCCCACACTACCAATAGCAAAATGAAGGTTTCTGAAGCACTACACATTTGAATCAGTTTGTTCGGAAAAAACATGGTTCGATTATTTGAAGCTTCTATACTGAGTGTGACACTGACGTCTGTTGGACAAAATAAAGTATTGCACCCAGTACTACCGAAGAAGTGCATGTCCAATAGAGTTGAATTGATACCAAAATCTGATAGTAATACCAGCTGTGGTACCTCGATATCGATACTAAAAGGATACTGCAAAATAGGTTTGGGCACTATCTAATTTTTCATACCATCCAGATATTATACAACGGTTCGTGGTAGGGTTCCCTAGTTCCGGTCCTGGAGTGTCAATCTGCAACACCGTTCGCAGATTTCCCTGCTCAGACATCTTAATCAGCTAATTACCAGGTTTAGTGGGTGTGTTTAAGCAGGGAAATCTGCAAACTGTACTGCAGACTGGCCCTCCAGGACCAGAATTGGATAACCCCAGTATACAGGATTTTCAAAAGCAACACTATTCCAGACATGGAAAACGTGAATTCGAGCCGCTGTCAGTGAAGTGCGTGCGTGCGGTTCACCAGTTTCGCATGCTGATACTGAATGAGCTCTCTCTCTCTCTCTCACACACACACACACACAAATGCACTTGTCCCGGAAACATTTTCAACTGCTGATTTTTTTATTCATGTAAAGATTTATCTTTAGGCTCCCTCTGCAGGCCAGATCAACATGCGACGATGTCAGATTAGTCACACCGGTATTTATTTAAAAGAGGTGCAACCTGGCAGCGTTGGATGGACCGAAACATAATGTCCCAGAAGTGTTCTATTGGATTTAGGTCAGGCGAGTGTGGGGGCCAGTCAATGGTATCAATTCCTTCAGGAACTGCCTGCATACTCTCATCACTTGAGGCTGGTGCACCAAGAGGAACCCAGGATCCACTGCACCAGCAAATGGTCTGACAATAGGTTCAAGGATTTCATCCCGATATCTAATGGCAGTCAAGGTGCCGTTGTCTAGCCTGTAGAGGTCTGTGCGTCCCACCATGAATATGCCTCCCTAGACCATCACTGACCCACCACCAAACCGGTCATGCTGACCAATGCTATAGGCAGCATAACGTTCTCCATGGCTTCTCCAGACCCTTTCACGTCTATCACATGTGCTCAGGATGAAGTTGCACTCTGCGAAAAGCACACGGTGCCAGTGGCAGACCCACCAATTCTGGTATTCTATGGCAAATGCCAATCAAGCTCCACGGTGCCGGGTCAGCGAGCACAGGGCCCACTAGAAGACGTCAGGCCCTCAGGCCACCCTCATGAAGTCTGTTTCTGATGGTTTGGTCAGAGACATTCACACCAGTGGTCTGCTGATAATTTTGTAAGGCTCTGCCAGTGCTCATTCTGTTCCGCCTTGCACAAAGGAACAGACACTGGTCCTGCTGATGGGTTAAGGACCTTCTACGGCCCTGTCCAGCTCTCCGTGAGTATCTGCGTGTCTCCTGGAATGTCCTCCATGCCCTTGAGACTGTGCTGGGAGACACAGCAAACCTTCTGGCAATGGCACGTATTGATGCGCCATCCTGGAGAAGTTGGACTACTTGTGTAACCTCTGTAGGGTCCAGGTATCACCTCATGCTACCAGTAGTGACACTGACCGTCGCCAAATGCAAAACTAGTGAAAAAACCGTCAGAAAAGATGAGGAGGGAAAAATGCCAGTGGCCTCCTCCTGTTAAACCATTCCTGTTTTGGGGGTCGTCTCATTGTTGCCTTTCAAGTGCAACTGTTGTTAATTTCATTAAAACCAAAGCAGCTGAAACTGATTAACATCCTGTCTGCTACTTAACTGACCAGATCAATATCCCAGAAGTTTAATTGACTTGATGCTATACTTTGATTAAAAATTCTCTCTCTCTCTCTCTCTCTATATATATATATATATATATATATATATATATGGCTTCATGAAACCAAGTTCTCGTACATCTGTTTGCATGTGTGCAAGAGCAAGCTTGGCCTATTAGCACACTGTTAGTATGTTAGCCACTATACAAGGTTAATGGTTTAAATTATGTTAAATTATCTTGTATATATTTGCATGATGTAGCAATATGATAAAATGCAAGACTGAACCCTGCAGTAGGGTTAGTTGGTAGGTTTCGGTTAGTTGTCCCTTTCTACCAACCAGCCCTGGCCATGTGATTGAGGACATAATTTTCATTTGTTAAACTGTTCTACAAATGCTAACAATTCATTTATATTAATTTTCAGCTAAATATTCAATTTACCCTATGTGTAGTGTTGTATCTGGGCACTTTATTTACCTCACTGATGTACGCAAAAGAATTTCCCTCTGGTATCAATGAAGTGTATCTTGTCTTAAAACATAGCCCTGAAAAGCTTTATTAATAAAATTCTGGAAAGGTTCAACAACAGGCATCAAGTAGGTTGAGTGAGTGTCACTGCTCATTAGTAATTGAATATACAGACCGGGACACCACAAGACATAAGTGAACTATGCAAATACTTGGGGCCCAGCGGCAACCAAGGGGCTCCCATCTGCTCAGCCTGTCAGAATGGGAAGCAATTAGCAGGCTGACAACTGTTCTGTGACAACTAGGTTAAAAATATTGCAGCTGTACATCAGTGTACATCATACGAGACTGACTGAAGCAAAGACCAGTAAAAACAAATCAGTTTTGATACCTAAATTTCAGATGCTCCATAAACCACAAGTTACTGTACAGTCTGCTTCCAGCCCACTGGGACAGCAATACACTTATTCATTTACCTTAGTTGTGCATACTTTGGTAATATACATGCAATACATACTACTAGTTACTGGCCTGACTGGGACCCGTACAGCAATAAATAATCTCAAGAAATGCGTTACTTCAAATGATAATTAGGGAAACTGAAATTATAGAACACAAACATAGAATGTAAAAGAAAATGTGACTAACCTTTCTGCTGAATCATAATGGAGTTTGGTCACTTTTTGCAGTAACAGTTCGTCAGATGAATTTCATATGGATATGGAGAAACAGGGATTCTTAAATTGTGCATGATTGCAGGGTCCTAATTAAAGCTGAACATCCTTACGAAAGATTTGTTAATTATATTTTAAGGATCAACAGACTTTCAATTTGATATTAATGTTGAAAAAGCTACGTCATACATTAAAGCTGACATTCGCTGGCGAGGAGCTACAGCCGGCCTCATTACCGGCTCTGGCGTGAGCAGACTGAAGAGCCCTTGCCTGAGCTCTTCACATTCTGCATACTGGTGCAATATGAAAAAGCATAATAAATATCATTATTTACTTTCCTACATCTTATGCCTAAAAGTAATAATGTATACATTTGCCAAAAGATTAAATCCAACGCAATTTTGAATGGCCAAGCGAGCCCCTTTTGTCTGTAACCTATTCCTTGGTATGAGAATGTTTCTTAGATTCCAGCATAACACAAATGAGTAAACCGAGTAAAGTAGACATAAACTTGGTAAGATCATCTCCGTATCTAGTTACAGGTCTATGGATGAGCCAGTGGCACTGGGCTCTCTACCTTCCTGGAACACAAGAAAGCAAACCCTAGTGGAGATCCCTGACCTTCAGGCACATGACTGTTCTCACAGGCCTGTACTTACCCTCTGCGCTACCTGCTGCCCCCTGCTGTCCCAAAAGAATACAGCATGTTAAGGTTTGCTTCGTGACTTTGGTTCTCTGAATAGAGCTGCTCTCAGTCACAGCATGTTAAACCTCATCGCACCACAAATGCAGGAGCATTTCTCAGGGTTTCTCTGGAGGCTTACAGCTTTCTCCTCAGTTCGCAAAAGTGACAAATTGACTTCATGTTATTAACAAGTATATCTAAATTCTGCTGACTTGCAAGTTTAAAACTCCCACAAAAGCCCATGTTGCATAGAGATTATGCTGCAAATGCCTTAATATTTAATTTTTAAAAGCCTTTAATATATGCAGCATCAATTTGCATTTAATTATAAATGTCTAATAGTTCTGAGTTCATATGAACCATCTGTATAATATACTGAATTATTCTAACCCTAACGTCTACCACAAACTCTCAGATATAACTTATGTTTCTCAACCAGCACTTTCCAGCAAAACATTACAACCCATTTTTCATCTTTACAGTTTTAGTAACACAGCTACATATTCTACTGACAACTTACAGGTTAAGGTCTCTGGTAAATGCTAAAACGGCTCCACCTACTGTACTACTTCAAATACTCACCTAAATTACCTAAATTACTTCAAAACATTACATGGGATAGTAACTATTCTACAGTAAGACTGTAAATCACCCAAAGCATACAGTCATACTTAAATAGCCAAGTGCCAATGCCGCCATTAATAGTAGGATCTGAAACATCTAATGCAGAATCCAGCAGATAATCTTTTTTTCTGGTCTGCTGCAGTAGGCATTTAAACTTTCATGACCTGGGTTAGGTATGTAGATGACAGACACTGTGAGGCATCCTCATATTCCACAGCAATCCAGCAATTAGCTAGTTTGGCAAAGTGTCAAGCTGATGAAAACTGGGGCTCTCCTGACAAACAGGTATGACCTTCTGATGATCCTGGTGTTGAGTTCTTCTATAATCTGAGAGTTACTGTGAGAGCTGTGAAAGGAAGAAAGATTTAACTACGATAATGGCAGTACTTACTGGAAGGTGATATTGTGATATATAATATATATATATATAATAATATTATATCATTTGGGGGTGGCATGGTGGTGCAGTGGTTAGCACTGTTGCCTCACACCTCTGGGACCCAGGTTCGAGTCTCCGCCTGGGTC
>JAODJX010000015.1:18868861-18881580 GCA_026776945.1 Isichthys henryi
TGCTGTACCTCCCGACTGGCTAGGGACGTGCTATACCTGCTGACGGGTTAGGGACGTGCTATACCTCCCGACGGGTTAGGGACGTGCTATACCTCCTGACAATTAGGGACGTGCTATACCTGCTGACGGGTTAGGGACATGCTATACCTCCCGACGAGTTAGGGACGTGCTATACCTCTCGACGGGTTAGGGACGTGCCATACCTCCCGATGGGTTAGGGACGTGCTATACCTCCCGACGACTAGGGACGTGCAATACCTCCTGATGTGTTTGGAACGTGCTATACCAGGCGACGGGCTAGGGATGTGCTGTACCTCCCGACTGGCTAGGGACGTGCTATACCTGCTGACGGGTTAGGGATGTGCTATACCTCCCGACGGGTTAGGGACATGCTATACCTCCTGACAATTAGGGACGTGCTATACCTGCTGATGGGTTAGGGACATGCTATACCACCCGACGGGTTAGGGACGTGCTATACCTCCCGACGACTAGGGACGTGCTGTACCTCCTGATGTATTAGGAACATGCTATACCAGCCGACTGGCTAGGGGCCTGCTATACCTACCGACGGCTAGGAACATCTTACATAAAAAGTGTATTTGAATTTTGAAATTGACACAGATCACAAAGCACAACACAGTCTTGATCCATGTAAAAATATAAAAAGAAGCTGATTTTTACAGAGAATAAGTTGGATTACATCAGGTGCAGGCTACCAAAGATGGGAACATTGTGGTTTGCTTGGAAACAAAACTCACCTCTAATCAAACAGACATAATTGTCTTTGCTAACTGTCTTATGATGAAATGTTTCTTATGACTGAAGACCAGTATCTTGTCAGTAGCTTTGTTTATATTTGTTACGAATATGTGTAGATGTAGACTATATCGGCAATGTTTGATGAATCATAAAGAATCCCGAATAGTATACGTTCTGAGTCAGCATTGATTTCATTGTCAAAATGGCATATCTATTTTATCTAATACTTCTGAAATATTTGAATATTGTGGCAATATGTGGACATGAATGTTCAGTGGTGTTCCACATCTATCTGTATGTTCTAGGTATTACTAATCTTTGGTAGGTATGTCTTTAAATGATCCTGTCCTAAGTGGTTGGAAGATCAAGTCGAAGTTTATGCTCCAAGGGCATAGATTGTCTGCGTGTGGCATATCCTTCTTCTGTGAATATAGATATATGTACATACACTGGACATGACACTGATCTTACCAGATAAAAGAGGAGAAGCGATGCATCGGTTCCTTAGAAAAAAAAAGGTGGTCATACCTCGTTATCCTATCACCTCCCTGTTGACACTATCCGTCTTGTATGTTTTGCCGTTGAGTTTCAATGAGAGCCAAAGGTGCAACCGGGAACAGCAAATACAGGCTGATGTGTTAAGGGTCAGCTCTGTATGTGTCACCTCCATTAAAGAGGGTGTGGGGGATGGCGGCTCGGCCACCTGCACGACGGGGAGTGCAGGGCCATCAAGTCCCCTCCTCAAGTGAGGAGACCCACACCCTCCATGGGTCACACTGCATTCAGCAATTGAAAGACTTTTTAAATGGACTAAACATAGAACAGGAAAAAGGCAGAGTGTCAGCAAGAGTATCAGCAAATCACCATAAACATGGTCAGTAGCCATTTCGGAATCTGATGTACATCATGAGCCGGGGAGCCTGCATGTAGACATTTTGGAAATAGAAATTGTGGAAATGAAGGGACTAGACTTTCACCCGAATAGTCAAATCCAGCTGTAGTACCAGTGAATGTAAACGGTTTCATGGGGGCAGAGAGGTATGTATGTTAAATGGCCGCTACACCAGTGAAGCCTATAGCCCCTTTTTCATATTTTCACAAATAAGTTGCAGATAAATATCACCGCCAATGCAATAATAGAGTGACATTATCAGAATCAGACTCATGATCAGAAAAACTTTATTGATCCTGGAGGGAAATTATGTATGATCTTAACGCACAATGGCAAAATGAGTTGAGGTTTGTGAATAAATGAAAAGAAACTATTTCCGTTTCCATCAGAAAAAAATAACAAAAAGGTTTATTTCATGTGTTTTGCTGACTTGCCCAGCCAGGCAATGCTGGCTCAGTTCTGCGATACTGGACTGTATGGTCTTCTCTCTGTTAAATGCAAGGGGCTATTGGCTTGTGCCAGACAGCCTCAATACGCAAGGCCCGCTGGCAGTGAGCAGGCGTGAGTGCACTTCCCAAGCGGAGAGTAATCCCTCATTAACTTGGTAATGACCCTGCTTCATTGTGACCCCAGCCCCCCCAGTGCCCCATTGTATCTCACACACCTCAAACAGTAGCCATTCACAGCACCATATACAGCCCACCAGGGTAGATACCACCACAACCCCCCCTCCACACACACACATTCTGTAATGATACATTAAAGAATCTTACTGATTATTTAATGACCATCCGATAAAGCACAACAATCAAGATTTAAACTTCTCCCTACTTCTGGTTTTCATTGTGCTTGACTGATTGACGCCAAATATTTTACAGAAAAAGTTCAATCACATTTATCAAGGGCAAAAAAACTGGGTACGTCCATCTCCTTTAAAGCTGGAAGGTCATGTTCTTAACAGTGATGCTACCTGATGCCTTTTAAGATAAACTAGGAAATGAATGAAAACCGCAATCAATTAAAAAAATAGCTTCTCACTTTAAGAGCATGATGAAAGCCGCTCCTCATCTTCATCAATCAATCAAGCCCCGTGAGGTGAATTTAACCTCTGTAGTAACAGACAAAAGAAACACATTCTGTAAAAGATTTTCACACTCATTATAATAAGGAATGATGTCATACATTACAGCCCATCCATCGGTCCATCAGCCATAACTGCTTATCGATTAGCGGGTCATGGGAAAACCTGAAGCCTATTGCAGGAGGTATGGGGTTAGAGGACGATCCCAGGCAGGATGTCAAGTCCCTCACACGATTTTATCCAAAGCAACATACAAGTGAGGCAAATGGCACATTACAAGCAATACAGCTATCGAGGACCCAGCCAGGTATAAGTGAAACTATGCTGAGCTTCTGAAGTTTACCCAGCTATACAAATGCAGTATGTATAGAATACAGTCTTACTATCCAAAGGGATTCATATTTCTAGAGTTTTGTAATCATCTGGTGACCTGCAGTCTGTTAGACCCAGTGACTCATTCAGATTTAATAATAGGTCAACTGGACTTTCCATAAAAGGAACATAACCTTAAGTAAACATTTTGTATAAGTAGATGGGCTGATTAACACGTAGTAAAGAAGTAATGGATAGTAATATAATTTTACCACTTTAGCTACATACTTAATTATGGACAGACATGCCCAAACAAGTGGAAACCAAAGCATGGGTATGTTCACACGTCCTCTCAAAATCTCCTCCACTTATGCCCCCATTTCCATAAAATACATTTGCACAAAACATTCAGGAGTGTATTTGGGCCAGACAGTAAATAAATGTGCTTTCAGATGCCTTATTTCTTAGTCACAGTCACTGGAAAGGCCTATCAGTTGTCATTGTCCCGCTGATGATTGCCATGGCAACCAGGTAATGGTAAAGCCTAAACAGGGTGTGGTGTTCAAAGCCATCGGCTGAGCCCCTCATTAGTGGCATGTGGCTATTAATAAGAAAAGAAAAGTCTGAGAGACCTGATAAAACAGTGGACCAGGCAAAGACAGTCCTTTCATATGGATCACAGCTATGCAGCCATAACATGACAAGCAATCACATTGGTATTGCAGATGAGGTACTGGTCACCCACGCCTGTTTGTCCTGTGCAGGGTTATGGGAATCCAGAGCCAATCCCAGTAGCTACGGGTGCAAGGCGAGAAATGACTCAGGTTGGGGTGCCAACCCATCTGAAGGTGCACACACCATTCACACACATATATACACCTATTGGCAGCTGGATTACTGCAGCTCACCTCAGCAGTTTTGGACTGTGGGGGGGGGACCTGAGAACCTGGAGGAACCCCCCCCCCCACACACACACACACACACAACAGCACAGGGAGTTTCAGTTTGCAGAGTAATTTCAATCATTAACATGTGAGGATGTCATAATGACTATAGTTGACTATAATGACATATATAAGCTGCTATGGGAGCTTGATTGGTGGATGGATGGATGGATGGATGGATGGATGGATGGATGGATGGATGGATGGATGGATGGATGGATGGATGGATGGATAATTGAGAACATTGATTTACAGTACTCTGGGGTTAGTCAGACATCTAACCCTAGGGCCAAAACCTTACTTTTACATATTTTTGTTGATGTATTAAGCATAATAGTTTTAAGAGAAGAGCATTTAGTATTTTAGCATTTAGAGAATCTAATGCAGTGTTATGTGCATCCAGCAATAACCAGCACAATCTTAAGAGTTTGTGTATTTGAGGCAGACTGCTGAGCAGCGTATCTCACCGTGTGAAGAACATCCTAGTCGCCTTCATTGTCGCCGTTATCCTGTCCCTCCACCTGCATGCTCTCACTACAGCTCCCGATCGTCCAACTCACCCTGCAGGGTTTTTTTTCTTAATGCAAACCCATTAAAGACCCAAGCTGTAAAAGAAAGGACTGTTGTTGTCCTTAATTATGTGACAATTATTTGAATCTTTCCTAAAGTATCACCTCTCAGCCGAAGTTTCACTTAGTCAAACAGAAATGTGTCAATATATGATAAACGGAAATCGTGACAATCGACTGAATACAAATCTAAGTACTGATCTCAATACTAACATGATTTTTCAAAGTATAGTTTTCTGATGTCCAGACAGAAAATATCATGTTAACACTTCTGTAGCAGGTATTCACAATCTGTGTAGACCAAAGGGCGGAGACAGCCGCACGTCTCTTTACGGTTTAAACCTCTTTTGCAATGGGCTGCCTTCGACTTCTTTCCAGTTGTGAGAAATCCGCTAGCAAACTTCAGGACCGGAGGGGTGAATGGGAGTGAGATACGGGTGGTCGTACTCAGAAGTCCCGTCTTTGTTTGGACACTCCCGACTGCTGTGTTTGTCCTGTCCATTAAGCATTCTGGTGTCAAGGAAAGGCCCGTAATTAGAAAAGTCCGAGAGTCAAAAGAGAATCGCTGTTCCCGAGGCTGTTTGAACGTGTTTTAACAGTCATTTAAAGACCTAGCCTGGCTCTTTTTCAAACACCACTTCCAAATGATGGAAATGAGGTTGGCAAAGTTTGCAGAGCTGGCCATAATCTCGATTGAAAGCGAGGACGCGTCACCCCCTCGCACTGTTAGCAAGCAGACCGAGTCCTTTAAACACACCGCTGCGCGTTTCATCTTTTCCGCTTCGGGACTAATTACCATCTAATCATGGAAAATCACTTATGATTATAGGCTATTTATACAGGCCCTCTCTATATACTCAACGTGGTTTACAGATAAATATTCGTTGATGCCATTAGCCTATTTATGTGATTGCATATTAGGCTCGTAACATAATGCATATTGTTTAGGTCATTTCACGCACTATTTTAGCACTGCAAAACTCATTTTTTATTGTTCTATACAATACAGACTGCAATGTACGGTATAAGACTCTCCACCACACCAATATGCAGTGAAAGATCATTGCATGTTACTTGTTAATACAAAACTTTTTCAATGGACTGGTTCCTTCGTTTGAGCTCAGTGTAACAATGCGCTTGTTAGCAGTTAATAAAATCAGTAATGTCCCCCTCTCATCAAGAGCAGGCCGTCGGATTTGACGCCTGGACGAGTCTTCGTTTTCTCCGTTTTCTGCTAACACCGCAGATGTTAAAGAAACACTGTCAACAAGGCTCTACTTTCAAAGTCATCAGCGAGAGGAGGAGCGGCTGACCAGGCTGTTGACTTTAGTACACCCCATATGCCTCCTAATACACCCCCACGGAATTTAGCGGGCAGTTTAAGGATTATTTCAATTTAATAATAATAACAACAAAAAACATAGGACAAGCGCGTATATAGAAAATTTACGGATGGATGGACTACTGTGAAACGAATCCATATATATATACGTGTAAAGTTACACCTACATTACATTTCACGTGTAATTCTACGCTTCTCTGTGTTGTAAAAATGGATGATGGACGGACAGGTTTTATATTATCTGTCTAAAATAATAGCCTACTATAGTCTGTGTCACTTTTAGGCTAATATAATGATTAAATGCAACAAAAACGTTTTTTCCGTGTTAGTAGCCTATTGCATGAAACAAGTGAATAAAACAACCTCGTATTAAATGTTCTGCGTATTTGTTGTATTTTTGTAATTCATATCTAGTTTTGTCTACTTAAAATAGACCCATATTATTAATTCGCTCTTACATTTTTTAGTGTATCATCCCATAGTGACCGAGTTTATTTGTTCTGCTGTTTGAATAGAATCTGCCGGCTTGCTTTGAGATTTAGGGCACGATATTACATAATTGCGCAACATCAAGGTTCCCTCAGCGGTAATGATTGCTTTTGGAGTTAAGATCCTTTCAAGAATTTGTACAAACCTATCCCTCGGCCCCTATATCCTTTCTGCGTCTTAGCTTCCTCCAGTAACTTGTCATGGAAAGGGCCATTAGAACATTGACAAGCCCAGCGTGTCACTAGTCAATCAATTAATTGGATCCCTTGTTGGGTCGGTCGTTTTCCTCATCGGCTACTTAGGAAGACAAAGGCGCAGCGGGATGTGGTTTGACACCTCTGAACTGAGTCTGGGTATAAAATGGGGCACCGGTCTTGGCAGAGAACTAGTCTAAGTTTCCTTGCAGTGGGGAAACACCTGAAATCCTTCAGAAAATACGCCTCTTTCTGAAGACTTTTGTGACGCATTTGAGGACATGGAAATCTCCGCCAGCGCCTTTGGAAGTTACGGCTACAGCTGGCGCCCGTACGGCGCCCTCTATCCAGACTGCGCCAGCAGACAGTGCGCTGCCCCCACTAAGCCAAACAACGGGAAATCCTTCACCATCGACGCTATCCTTGGGAAGCCCGAGCAACCCGCAAATGGACAGGCGAACCCCTTGCGCAGCGGAGGATACCCGCCTGTTGCTTCTCCTTTGGCGCATCAAGGACAGATGTGTTCACCGCTGGCACAATACGTCTACACGCCGCACATCGTGCACTCTCAGCCCGGCTATCCTGCTTACTGCTCGCCATTCCAGTACCAAGCTTTTCGCGGAAGTCTTTACACCCAAGGTATACATGTTATATTGATTATTTTCTCTTCACTGGAAATACTGCCCCATTATTATTCACTTAGTGACTATCCTCATTCGTATAAACTGGATGACTTTCTATTCTCTCCTCAGAAACCCCATCAAAGAACAGCCTGCAGCCCCTTAAGCACAGAGGAGGGAAGTCGAAAAGGATGCGTACCAGCTTTACCAACGAGCAGCTCTCCCGTCTGGAGAAGGAGTTCGCCCGTCAGCAGTACATGGTGGGATCGGAAAGATTCGTTCTAGCCTCATCGCTGCAGCTTACCGAGGCTCAGGTAAACATCATGATATTATGTTTTGCAAACACTAAGGATCTTCTTAATATAGGTGTGTGAAATAGCTCTACGCATAAATGTTTTTTAATTGCATGAACGTTTGATATTGAATTGGAAAAGGTTAACCCGTTTATAAGTCGGATGTTTAAGACATGTTTTCGTTGCAGGTTAAAGTCTGGTTTCAAAACAGACGCATCAAGTTCCGGAAGCAGAGTTTGGATCAGCAGCATGCGAAACTTGCCAAGCTGGGTCTGGCGGCCCCGCAGAGTAGCAAGAGCTCCCAACGTCGTGAGGAAGAGGGTGAAGAAGATGAAGAAGAAGTCAGATTTTCTGAGGAATCTGACGTGGACATTGAGGAGTCTGATCAATGAAGCAGCCCATATAGACCTTTAAGCTCCCTTAACTGAATACGAGCAACTGTATATAGACTATCGTACATAATTATTGTATAGTAACCTATTTCTATTTGTATTCATATTTAAAATAAATATATATATATATTTTCACCAAATTAAATCGTTTCTGTCGTTGTAATTGTACTTAAAACGTCAATTAATTGTACAGGAAAATATACTTTTACGTTCAAAGTGGGGGCGATAGAATTTCATCGGCGGAATAATACCTGTGCCGCGCAGGCGCGTAGCCAATACGACATCCAAGCATTATTTATAGAAGTGGGTTTATAATTCATGTGACCAAACATCCTATAATTTCGATGAGGATTTTAATGATAGTGATTAGTACTGATGCTTTCTGTCTCATCTTAAATAAACCAACATTTTTAATGAATTGTTCTAATTAGCCTAAGTATTATTCACAGTTTTTGCAATTAAAATATTCCATGGGGAAATAACGAAAAATGTCTCTGATTAAAACGCCATGGTACTGTGGGCAACAATATTTCGCCTTTAATAATATGTCAGGTCTGTCCCGTAATTTACAGAAGGTTTTATTTAAATAAAAAGGGAAAGTTAGGCGCTCTGTATTCGATAACAGCATTTTGCATGTAAGCAACTTAAACAGGTTAAAAAAGGAAGTGAACGTTTTGTCTATCCAGACTATTATATAAATAAGAACAAAATGGTAGCCCTTTGTCGGACAAATGCTACTGTAACTTAAGAGAATTTTTCTACTAAAGCAAGACATTACCATAACTTGCATAATGACATAATTTGGGAAAAAATGGTACTTTGAGATGTCAACCATTTCCGATAAAAAAATCATGAAATAGGATTAGTATGGGCTACTTATTCTTCCTTCTGCGTTATTTTTCCACATTAACCATCCATCCATTCCTATCCGCTATTTTGTTTTGATGATTCCTGCAGTTACAATAGGCCTACCTACTAAAATAAAACGAAGACGATTTTTTGTTAACACTAATCATCACTGAAGCATCATGGGTGAGAGTTTAGTGATTACTGAAAGTAAATGAAAAAGCTGACACTGGTTGGATCAGGACTATGCTATCAATTAGCTGATTTAATAATTAACGAACAACTTCGCCTTGCTTCAAAGGCTTCAGACTTAGTTTCTACTTACATGTTACGGTAATCTATTTCCCGATTACAGTAGACGATAATGACTGTAGATGACTGTTTTCCTAGATTTGACTTTTACCCTCCCCGCCCAAATAAATAAATAAATCAAGACAGAATAAAATATGTATACGTACAATCCCAAAGAAGATCGATCATTCAATTTTAATATGTTCCACCAAGCGATTATAATTTGTTGTTATTTGACAATAAATCCACTTAAACGTTCCTTTGAAGAAAGAAACAGTAACAAAAGTTAGGAAAACAATCACATGCGCCTCAACACAGCAGTACTAATCCGATTTGGTCCCTGATTCGCCTCATTAACCCGAACAGTGGTCCCATCTCTTACCCGACAGAGTCTTTTGGGGTTGCGTTACTTTCGGGGGATAATACAATCGATACCGGAAGGTAAGTCACGTTTCTGCAATCTGCAGTCTTACAGCAATGTAATTATCCATCAAAACACGTTTTATTATTGCTGTTTGTCTTTTATTCGGCACCTAACTTAAAAGTCACAGACAAATATTTAACAGAGAAACAATTAACTCATGATCCTAATGCAAAGATTTCTGTTTCAGTTGAATTTGTAAAAAAATGCTCACTCAATCTTGTTACTTATACTTAGGCCTGTTGTTTCAGTGTTGCAGGTTATTTTTTATCAGCATTCTTCTGGCTATTTGTTTGATTACAACAAACTCGTTATGAAATTCGTTCTTGCTTTTATTTCAACTACACAACTAGAATGGCTGACACTCTTTTTGCAAGAGTCCCACAAACCTTAGATACAAATGTGGTAGTTTATAGATATCACTTTATGTATCACTTTATGTATCACTTTATGGAATCACTTTATGTATCACTTTATGTATCACTTTATGTATCACTTTATGTATCACTTCAAGGTCTTTCTATGCAGGTGCCTAAATGAAACGCTGTTTAACGCCGGGACATGCACAGGCGGTAACCATTTACATTAACATTCATTTCTTGAGCAAATGCTTTAGTACAAAGTGACGTGCAGTTGATAATGCAGGGTCAGCTAGTGCCTGGAGAAGCTGAGGCTAAGGGCCATGCTGGAGGACCCAACAGTGCAATCACTCTGCTAATGAACGACCTTCCGATCGTGAGTACAGGACATAACAAAACTGAACAAAGCGCAGCAGCCCGAGGCAGCAGATGTGCTATGTCTGTGGAATAAAAGACAACGAGATGTCTGAAACAATCACCTGCGCTTGTATAGCGTTTGAAGTTTAAAGGATGATTACTGGTCGAACAGCATGATATATCCCTCCACCAAAAGCCCCTGGCTTAGACCACTAGTGGCAGTGTTGCTCTGGGCTACCATGGATAATCTGGGATAACCTGAGCCAGAGACGCCCGGCCGAGCAGCAGCGTATAATGTGGTTACAGTGGCCATCCGTGTGTCTCTGCCCACTCAGTCCGTAGGGACCGCCCACTCCGGGTTCAGTGCTGATCTGATCTCTGTGCAAGAAAAGCTGGGATCTCTGCTGACATATTAAAAGCTAATGTCCTTTTCCTGCAACAATGTGCCACCTGGGGGGCTTGGCAGACGGGGGCTGAATGGGGGGGGGATCTGCAGGAGGAGATTCAAGGACTAAGAACATGCGAGTCCATCTGATATCAGTAGGAGAAGCGAAGAGAGGGGCATCCCACCTGTCAGCTTCCTCAGCAGTGGAAACAGTGATGGCGGAGAGCCCCAAGGCTACGGTCAGCAGGGGAATCTGCCAGAGGTCCTGAAGAGAACCCAGCAGCATTTCAATAACATCACACTTTCCATCAATTTACAAGAAAATGATTAACTTCTCATCACCTCACCACATAATTGGCCTCTGCCTCTTTTGAGGAGGATCCGATGCTGTAGCATTCACAGTTACTTCATTCATTCAGTTTCTATTTAAAAAGGTGGATTACAATAATCCTATTATAATTATTGTGTTATAAAGTACGACTAAGGACAGAGACAGGGACATGGAATCAGACACCAAGTAAAATGGGACTATTTGACCTCAAAAACATATTTACATAATTATTCGATCTTAAAAGGAATGGCTGAGGGAATACCACATAGTTTGATCCAGAAAGAGGCAGCATGCATGTATGGCCAAAACAATCATAAATTATAATAAGCAAAAAAAATCTATGGGGTCGCATGGTGGTGCGGTGATTAGCACTGTTGCCTCACAGTCTCCACCATGGTTCCACATTCTCCCCGTGTCATTGTGGGGTTTCCTCCGAGTACGCCGGTTTCCCCCTCCCCACCCCCCCCCCACAGTCCAAAAACATTCTGAGGTTAATTGGAGTTACCAACTTGCACAGGTGTGAATGTGTGAGTGAGTGGTGTGTGAGTATGCCCTGCCATAGGTTGGTGCCCTGCCATAGGTTGGTGCCCTGCCATAGGTTGGTGTCCCTGTCCTGGGTTGTTCCCTGCCTTGCTACTGTAGCCCCCAGGAGAGGCTCCAGGTGCCCCATGACCTTGAATAGGGAAAGTGGTTACAGAAAATGGACTGAAGTAAAGGGAGCCTGAAATACATTGGAATGGTATGAAACTCACTTATTTCTCAAGAAAAGGGAAACAGACAAATGTTTGCCTGTCTCCACTATTATTTAGCTGGGTAATTTAAACAGAGGCTTTGGGTTTTAGTACAAGGGATGCAGCAAACCCCCTTCAGAGGGCGACTCTGATGTGATCAGTCTGGCTTTTCCCCCGGCCAGCCATAATCCCATTGTAGAGTGGAGCCATGTACCCTGCAGGCTTGTGGGAAGAGACTGGGAACACAGGGGGTGCGTCCAGGGCCACCCCAATTAGCAAGAGGGAAGCAGATACTGAGTCTCCATCAGCTTATCCCTGCCTATGAATTAGGCTGCACCATAATCACATTGGGCCAGCGTTACATCTTCATTAGTCAGCCACGTCGCAGGAATGCCTAGCTTTGATCACCGGCACTAATGCAGCCGGTGTGCAGTCTGCAGACACATCAGGATAAGGGCATGGCTCCAGCGGTATCTGGAAGGGATAGGTACAGAACTCATTATGCAGACGGAGAATCCTGGAGGACTGAGTCAGCTTCTTAGGGGCATGATTATGACACTGTCACTATTTCAGCCAATTACAACTCATTGCGGAAGTGTAAAAGTACGTTGAGGTTTGTTTAGTAATATTGCATGTTTAAGTTCTCTCATTCACGTCGTATTTTTTGGGGAAGGGGGCGGGCATATTTACCCTCATTAATATTAATGCACTTAATATTTTCAGGGTGAAAAAGTTGCCGTTCAAAGGCGATATTAGGAATAATTCACACGAAAAAATATAGTTTTCAGATAAGTACTACTCACTATTAATATAGTCTACAGTGCGTATATTCATATCACAATGCACAATGAATTTGGATGCAATAGTTCAAATCCATTTGCAGTTTTTACCATTTTTACTTTTTATTCATTTGTGTGTGTGTGTGTGTGTGTGTGTGAGCTGGTATACCTATCCTTATGGGGATACAATGTCCCCATAACGTGATAAATATCCGTTTTTTTCCCTTATGGGGACCGGTTTCCTGGTCCCCCTAAGGGAAAACTCTATTTTATAAAAATCAGTGACTGCTATGAAAAAACTAAAAATGCAAAAACTCTTGTATTTTGCT
>JAODJX010000015.1:18889738-18902135 GCA_026776945.1 Isichthys henryi
CCATTGCTTCCGGGATAGGCTCCGGACCCCCCGCGACCCAGTAAGGATACGCGGTTTGGAAAATGGATGGATGGATGTATATGTCAGGTGGCAGAAAAGGCAAAGAAAGGTGGACGCAAATGCAAAAAAGCACTGTGTATGGTGTCGGAACTGTTATGATGTGGAAATTGCTATTAACCCTACACCCCTATATCATTACCGTAAATGGGCTTTGTTACTTAGTGTTTTGTTTACTAGGCACTAGTACAGTATAGCATGATCTTTTGAAATACTATATTCTTGAACAAGGCTTGTCAATCCTGTAGACAACACAAGTGGCTGCCTAGAGCTCCAACTTCTGAAGGACGCTTATGGCAGTTAATTTCATGGGCTGAGACAAAATGGACTTGGCTGGTCCTTGAAGTACTCACAGCCTCATCAGTGCTGGGACAGAACAGATAAGTGATATGTGGGAAGGGAGAAGGTATCAAGAATGCTTTAGTGACCAAAAAAAAACACACACACATATATAAACAACACTGTAAATGAAGTGGGCTGTCACACGATTAATCACGATTAATGTGGCTGACACGCAGTAGGCAACGAAGCTTGCCAAATTCGAAAATTAAACCCTCCATCCATATTCCAGGCATTAATCCTGGTCAGGGTCGTGGGGGATAATTAACCCCGATGTGTTAATATGTTACACACCCTCAAAAGGCAGTGTAGTAGAAAAACACTGACTATTAGTTTAAAAAGTATTTTATTTGAGCAATAATTAGTTGTGTCTGGGTAACTCATTATCAGATTTATGGTTCCGGTCACCGAGTAATGTTACTCATTAAAAGGGCCACAATGAAGATTAAAGAAGCACATATGCACTGAAAAGTAGGACAATTACAAATATAAATGTCCGTCTAGAAACAAGAAAACAACAGTTTCTATTACCTATACCGTTTTTTTTATTATCTGGGCCCGGTTTATCGAAGCTTTTTAATACTATGTCGTTCGTAAGTTCTATCTTTTAACATAGAACTATACATTCATCAAGCGTCCTTAGGCATGTAGTGCAATTTTTTGTTATTTTTATTCTTGCCTTTTTTTAGGATTAAATTATGTCACTGGGGTGGAATGGCGGCGCAGGCTTCTGGGACCAGGGTGCAGCGTTCATGTCGTCCCCGTGTGGTCGTGGTGTTTCCTCTGGGTACTTCGCTTTCCCGTCACGGTCGAAAAACATGCTAAAGTGAAGTGAAGTTAGGAAAGGAATTCTGTCGTTTTCTTTTGGAAAACTGATCAGTACTTTCTACTGATAAGCTCTTCTATAAAAACTTTTTAATGAGACAAGGAAGCTGCTACTTATTCTTTTGATGAAATGTCGGATATGCCGGCAGAAGTTATAAACCTATAAAATGCAGAGTAATCATCATTAGGGGGCGCTATAACATAGCTCTGAACATAAGTTCTATGTTCGAATCTCTTCAAAATCATTTGAGGGTTATGACTTTGACGTGGAACGGCAAAAAAAAATAGTAAATGGAATAATAAATTACTATGCTAGAAGGTAAATGTTTTTCTTGAAGATTTAATTGTACAAGCAAGGAGATGGATACGCATGGCAACTTACTGTTGTGAGTCTATGGTTAACTGGCCATTTTTTTCAGGATTTGGAAAAAGCTACACTTTAACGAGACCATAAGCTTTTTATAAAAACTGTTTAGCTGAAGGTGTACTTTTAAAGTATGTCAAAGATTTCGTTTCCCTTGACTTACTGCAGCTGGGTTTAACGGTCTTTGGATAAAAAGTTCCATGATTCAAGAAACAAGTCGTGATCTACAAAGGAAATTCACCAACAGCATAAACTGCTCCTGATCGTCTAGCAGTTTTTGATCGTCTAGCAGGATTTGGTGATCTCCCCGCAGTCTAGCTTTTATTACAGTTCGTTATTTTTTTTAGTTATTGCATTTCTGTTAGCATCTAATAAAGAAAACAAATAACACTTACCACTACAAAAAATCTCAGAGCGAGCGCGAGGCCAACTTCCCAGTTTTACTTCTTATTTTTTGTCTGATTTTAAACAGTTAAAACTCATTTCAGCGCCACCAAATACTTTTGTTGGGATTTTGGTGTGAAAACCGAGACTTGCTCCTACGATCGAAATACTGAATAGGTTCCAAAGATTTCAACAGCGCGACATGATACCCGTTCATTGCTAAGGGATGTTTGGCTCTTTTGGGAGAAATATCACCTTTCTGTCTTTCTCTCTCACTTTTGTGTGCCGATGAACACTGATTAGCATGGCGTCCTGTCTGGCCAGCAAGCATTAGCTGTCTAACTGTAGCTGTGTATGATTTAGTAGAGACGCTTTGGTGCGCCTGTAACCTGTAACTGTTTAGTCTCCCGCATCCTGTTGAGGGACTTTGGCGTATCAGTTGTCTTGCCGTATTGTAAAATTGTATTGTAACAAGAGATTATACCTTTGTTTCTTACGCCAGTCTATTATTGACAGAATTGTTAAATAGTCTCTAATGCAGTGCCAGATTTGAAATCGCAGGCAGTAGACAATTTAAATGCTACCTGAGAATTAGGAGCATTGAATGATAACTGTGGTATGATATGCAGACTCCATACACAAAAGCAGAGATGGGATTCCAACCCCCAACCCTGGAGGTGAGGCAACAGGATGATGATGATGATGATTGTTGTTGTTGTATGTTCAGTGGGTAGTGCTGTCAGTGTTACGTGTATGTCCCGTGATGGATTGGCATCTCGTTCATGACGTACCCCAACCTCGTACCCTGTATGCTGCTTGGCATATGCTACATCAGTCTCATCCCACCTCCAACCCACGATCACGTACATGACAAGCGTTGAAAAAAATGAATGGAGAGTAAATGTTCAAAGCTACCACCATATCTTAGCACGTTTTCATTCCGGAAAGAACTGCTATTTTTGACAGGAGTCATTGTTAAGTCATCAATGTAAAGCGCCGGCGAAGGCATTGGCTGCTGCAGACGCTGACTGGGAAGCTTCCCAAAGCACCGTGTGCCTGATCCACCCTTTCAGACAGGTATCGGTGTCCAATCAGAGAGACTCTGCCAGGTGTCACTCGGCTCTGACTCTCATTCCCGTCACTTCGCCGACCGTCCTGCAGATCGTAACACGTGTCGGCTCCATGGACTGTGGATCTTCTAATTGTCTTTAATGCTCAAACCATTTTCCACCCACCGTTTTCTGTATGAATCATCTACTTTAAAATGCACTGAGGAGTGTACGAGGAAGCACTAACTTTTCCCCAGGACTTTTCAAAACGACAATGTTTCCGCCGGGTGGGAAGCGCTGCTTCACTATAGAATCTTTAGTGTCTAAGGAGTCTCCGAAGCCGACTGAGAACCACATGCTGCCACCCGTTTTAAATTATCCCAGCTCGACAGAGGCCTTCATGAACAGACTCCAAAGTCCAGCGGGTATTTCGTTAAACCCGAGCCCGGAATTTGTCTACCCCGAGACGCTGAACTATCCATCACTTACAGTACACCCTCACCAGCTAGGGGGGCCACACATCCAGCACCCTGTCCCGTTCTTCGGAGTACAGCAACGCGACCAACTCAGTTTCTATCCATGGGTCATACGGAACAGATATTTCGGCCACAGAGTTCAAGGTAACGGCAAACCTCACCAGTCACCTTCTCTTTGACTTTGCATTATGATATTTTTAATGATATCCCATGTCTCTTGAATTGCATTAGGCGCCGTAGTTGGAATAATATAGTAGTCGATAGTAAAATGCGGGTAAATCAATTTTGAATATTGAGAGGAATACCGAGATTGCTGCAAGAAGAGTCGGAAATATGGAAATAAACTAAACGGCTATACCGTTGACATCTTTACGTAAAAAGTGAAAATGTTTTGGATATAAGTGACAGCTTAAATTATAATTACAATTTAATAGTGTCTCTCCAAATTTAGGTGCGACGGTTGCTGAACTTCAGAATTTACGTCAAAATCTGAAACTTGAAGATGCTTTTGAATAATGCATTCTGACACAGTCTAACTGTGAACATAATACGTTTCATTCGAAAGAAAGGGTTACTTTATATTGTTTCGATGTATATAACTCATGGATAGCACCTGAAAAAATAACTTATAAAATATAGCCATATTTTTAATTTATGTTTTATACAACAAGCTAATGTTAATTCTGAACAGGTATCTGCGCGATCATGAAAACTGTCTCATCGCGCTTTTGCCTGCTTTATCGAAAAAAACAGTAAAGTGTTATTGCGTTATTTCATAAAAGAGTTATAATCATTAATTATCAGTAGCGAATTTCACACATGTGAACAATTCGCCCGCAGTCATGCCTGCTCCGGAAACGAGCTAATGCAAGTTAGATAAAAAGGACTTTTGCCAAAAGCAGCGATGAAACAGTGCGATTAGCTTCAGTATCGTGGTAAGATGAGTATTTTATAAGGCACTTACAGCAATCACACACGAACCCCCCATTCTTGAATTCAATCTGGCGGATAAAAATAAGATTGGGTCAATTAGAGTTTATTAGAATTGATAAACATCTTATTTAATTTGCCTTCATTATGATTAAGAAAAACAGTTACTTGTACGAAACTGGATAATTGTGCACGTTCCATATATATGGCTATAGTATTTCATTCAACCCTTTTAAAAAAATCCCCTGGAATTGTGTCAAATAGATGGGGAACACGTTAAATAGGTTAAATAAATCAAAATGCACTTGACAAATAAATTATTGACCGCATTACAATTATTTTATTTGGTCATATTTACCTGATCTAGATCGAGTCAGTGGCCTTCTATCTTACTGTTTGGATTAATAGTAAATTATCAAGTTGTGATGGTTTTCACATATTTTTGTTTCTTTTTGATTTCCTTTATTATTGTACGCTTTATTTAAACAACATACATCAATTTATATCACATAATAGACACGTACAAATTAGGCTAATTACTGCAATTTGATTATTTTGTGCAACATCATGTTATTCTAATCATTAATTTTACAATCGAGCAGAAATACAAGGCGTAATATAGCATAATGCTTTAATCTCCGCTCTGTTCATTAAGATGTAGTGAAGCGGAGAAAGCATGCAGGGTTGGGAAATGGTTGGTTATTTTCTCTCTGCATAGTCAATTTGTAAAGAAAATATTGTCTTTCCCGAAGACGGGGGTATTTCGCCTTTAATTACTCCACATTCCTACCCTCGCTGATTTACAACTGCTATTCGAATATAAATTACCTCGGATGGAGAAACTGGTTGAGCTTACCCTTTACAGCACGTTTTTCGCCGACAATTACTTTATACACTGAACCCTGTATATTTTACGGAATTTATTCGGTACCACGGAATGTGATAACCTGAACTTCGTAAAATGTTCATAATAGAAATATTTGATTACAAATTAAGGAAACTAAAAATATATTAAGTGTGTTTATATGCCTATAAAACGTTTTTATATTTTGCAACCAAAATGTTGCACGATTATGTTGCAATTAACGTTTAAAACATAATTTGATTTCGCCTTCAAACGTAACTGTAAACTTCAAATCAGAAAATTTTAGTTTTCTAAAATTTATTTTACATTTTTTTTTATTTTTTATTGGAAATCGTTGTTTTTGTTTTTTTTTACGGTGTAACATGTAAAATGACGTCGACGATGAAGACAAATTCGAGGTTTTTGTATATTAATGCTTCCATAATTATGCCGCATCGACCGATTATAGACATGGTGCAATTTGGCATTACGGTGAAATAACCTCAGAAATCAGCTTTCATTTTTTAAAATAATAATAATAATAAATGTGATGTTGTCTTGGCATAACGAATGGGCAGTCATTGGTCAGTGTATGACGCAAATTGAACACACTGGAAATTATTAGTACTACTGACGAGTACAGAAAAGTTTCGTATCTGAACAGCAAGAGAAAGTGGACAATATTTTCGCCTAAGCTGGATCGAAGTTACACATTATTGTGACCTATATGTTGTAAACTATCTGATGGTAATCTCGGGTAATATATAAGGCCCTTGATAATTTGGGAATTATGGGAGCATCGCTCAACCTGTTTCTAGTAGATTAATCGCCAAAAGGACGCCTTTCCCACGAGTGCAGGTGGGCGTATCCACGGCAACCCTCGCGACTGGTGCTGTGATTGTGTTCCCAGGAAACTGCGTCTCCCAAGACAGTCTACTTCTGCACGGACCCTTCTCCAGGAAACCCAAGCGAATCCGGACCGCCTTCTCCCCATCACAGCTCATGCAGTTAGAGAGGGCTTTTGAGAAGAACCACTACGTGGTGGGGACTGAGAGGAAGCAGTTAGCCAACAATCTCAGCCTATCTGAAACTCAGGTAACGTTACACACAAAATGGTACTGAAATAATGTGGAACATATATCTTATCTGACCTATGACACAGTTTATCGGTCACCCCAGCTGTTCCTGGGAATCAACATTCTTCTTATAATCCGCTTTAATGTTTCATTGCTAGCGCAATATTTGTTTTGCAATGGAGGTTTAGTGGCATTTTTTATAGTTATTTTAAACATATTATGATTATGAATGTAAATTTGAGTGGAGTAACAAAGCTGGTTATAATAAAAGGGCAACTAACGAACTAACTTCAAATGATCTTACAATGGCACCATTCCAGAGTCACCCAGTCAAAATACTGAATATGCACATTTAATTTTTGTACGATAGATCAATAGGCATTCGACGTAAGACAGAGCAAAAGGCGATGTCTTCCCTAGAGTACTTTGCTGACAATGTCAAGCAGGGGATATGAATGCCATGACATATGAGAAAAGCCCGAGATCATCAGTGACAGTTTCTCAGCCAAAGTAGGAAAGATTCCGTCTGTAAAGATACAAACAATAGTCTGCTGCCTCAACTCATCTAAAATTCACATGCGACTCAAAATCGCTTTCCACATTATGCTAATTTTATCATGTCAGCCTCTATTAAGGAGTCTGTTTACCCGCTCTTAGGATTTGTGTTCGTCACGGTGGGATACTTATACTAAAAAAAAATTCAGAAAATATCAAAGTGGAAAAGGCTGAACGATAAATTATGAACAAGTTAGTGACAGAACATATAGGATTGAACTATAGGACTGGATGTAAATTATAATCTGTATGACAAAATCATAGGTTAATTCCTATAGTGACTTTCATGATGAAAGAATTCATCTAAATATTCTCTAATGAAAGCATTACAGGAAGGTTGGGTAAAACTAGGAGTTAAAGGTGAAATGGAGGGTGTCCAGTGATGTCACTTTTTCTCACCCGAGGGGCTTTCATGCAAACCCTGGCAAATACAAAACAGTAACCTAGAAAGATAACTAGAATCCACGGAGGCGCTGCTTTCCAGGATTTGAAACCTAGAAACAGTGCAGTATAAGATCACAGTATAGCGGTCTTGCGATCACAGTCTAAATTTGCATAATTTAATATACCAATATGGTCGTGTTACATTTTGCCGTTAGGTAAGCAACAAAAAGATTTAAACATATTACAAAAATAATAATAATAAAGAAAAAAACAATATACTTTTCAGTAAAATCTATTGTTAGGTACAATAGTTTGAAAATTATTTCCGTTAATTTTTTAGTGTATTTTAAAAATGCAGTTGAAAAACATGAAAATCATGAAGAAATATTCGATGCTTACTAATGATGGTTATATTCTAATATTTATAATGTCTACTAAGTATCTTATATCGGTCTCATATCAAACAGTATTTTAAAATATACAATGCAGAGAGCTACAGCAAATACCAGAAAATCTGGTGAAGTTTTATAGTTTATACTGACTTGTACGCTGACAGCGTAGTTGTTGGGAAACTGCACAGTATGTACATTACTATATTCGATTATGGATTAACTGATCTAGTTACACGAGTACCTGCATACCAAACATTAGCACCCTATTTTTTCTCTCTCATGAATACATGATACCTTAGACTCATCTTAGCTTCTTCAGTGTAGTTTTAATTACTTTATAACCAAAGAGACCCATAGTGTTTTATACTGTTTAAAAGCCTGCGACCTCTTCTAGGACCTGGAAAGGATCCAGACCCATTACCTTAAATACTTTCACCTCAGCGTGCCCCAGATAAACACTGTGTAACACGCACAGTCCCCCACCCCAGAAGTAGGGGGTGGAAGAGCTTCAGCACTATGTTCTCAACACCTCCAGGTGAAGGTCTGGTTTCAGAACAGACGGACAAAGCACAAGCGGCAGAAGCTGGAGGAGGAGGGTTTGAGTGGGCAGGAGAAGAACAAGTCCAGCCACCATATCAGCATGTGGAGACTCGCCACCGGACAGGACAGCCAGGGCCTCATCAACGTTACGTCGGATGACTAGCCCAGCCACTCCCTCACTACAGTCCCCGCCTCATTCACCTTATTTATTTTATAAATGTAAAAACCAATGTTTCCAAATCCAGTCCTCAGGGACCCACAGACAATCCATATTTTTACTCCCTGGGAGGGAACAAAAATGTGGACTGCCTGGCAGGGTGCTGGGAAGGAGCAGAAATGTGGACTGTCTGGCAGGGTGCTGGGAAGGAGCAAAAATGCCAATTGTCTAGCAGGGAGCTGGGAGGGAGCAAAAATGTGGACTGCTGGCAGGGTGCTGGGAAGGAGCAACAATGTGGACTGTCTGGCAGGGAGCTGGGAGGGAGCAAAAATGTGGACTGTCAGGCAGGGTGCTGGGAAGGAGCAAAAATATGGACTGTCTATGGGTTCCCGAGGACCAGCTGGAAAACACCGGTATAAATGTATGCGAATATGTCTGAGCATCCCTGAATTGTCGGGGGTTGTTCAGAAATCTTTCACTATGTGTGGGCAGCCTGCTTATTTCGTGAAGATTTTTAATTTTATAACTACGTCAGTTGCTTTGGCTAGCCAATCCACATATTAATGGTCTAGTGACACAAATTTAACTGATGATGTAAAATGGTATTCAGCCAATAAAGATGTTCATAAACGACAAGGCTCTGATTAAACGGGTGATTTCACAGATAGCAATGGAAGAACATTGTATAAAAGGGTCAGCACACTTTGTATCAGAGAAGGACTCCTGAATTAAAGTGTAAGATGGTTCTCACTGGGATTAACACTGGTGAGTCTTGGTATTCATTTGGCCCAGACATGGTCATCCGTACTCTGAACCAGGGCAATCGGAGATAGATGCTGAAGAACGCAACACACAGTTTTGCACAGAGTGTGCATTAGCTGCCTGTTTCGATTTTGAACCTGGGTTGTTTTGAAGTCTTCAATTGCAATAAAAGGATGTCTATTTCCCGATTATTCCATACCAGTCTGAGTCATCAGTACTCAATTTGAAAGGTACCCTAATGTTACCATATCAACCACTCAAGCTCTACGAGACTGAAATACTGCAGCAATTATGTAAACCTTTAGATTTAATAAACAACAGAAAATATAAAAGATACAGAAAAAATATCCATGACCCTAGCCAGGGGTAAACAACTGGAAAGTGGATGGACGCACAGACACAAAGGATTGGTGTACAAATATATTGCTTCACATTAGTACATTTTAAGACAGTGGTCAAAGTTAAGCCAGATGCAGTTTTCCTCAGTTTTTAGCCACCAGAAAAAAAAATCAGTTAAACAAAGTCATTAAAAACAAGTTAACTGCTATGATAAGATTAGAGCAAAATATCATTAACAGTTATTTGGTATGTATCACTGCATAACAAGTTCAGTATTTGTGAATGAAGTACAATATGTTATGCACAATAAAGCAGAGTATCCATTTAATGTTCTGTCCTTTCTTTGTGTCCATGGATACTAAATTAGTCCACTGCGATGTGTGAGCAAAACAGAAAACTTAAGTCTGGCACAAAGTCTCTTACCCTGTTTGTCACTCCTCACTCTAAGTATCACGAAGCGTCAACAATAATCACGGTAAGAAGGCGAATTAAAAGAACCACAAGCTTGAGAACTGGAATGCTGTGTGGTTATAGCATGCTTTCTTTCACCATACAAAATTAAGACTGTTTACAGAAACCAACCATACTACCCACGAATAGTGATTTGCAGATCTTAAAAGAAAGAATTTTGAACAGAGACACAAATTGCCTAGCTGGACAAATCGATTAGTGCAGAAAAACTTTACCTGCCCAACTAGCTGATCCTAATGATGGTTAATGAATCAACTGAGAAAGACCCATTTCGACCTGGTTAGTGTGAGGTTATCCCTTAATTGCTACCCTGGACTGTTCAGCATGCCTGAATAAGGGAATACATTATAGAAAACATGTATTCTTAAAAAGTAAGGATCTTCTCAGTTCCAGTCATTGATCTTTAGACTTTTAAAGTGCATTAGTGTGTATAATTTTACCTGAACACCGGTTAGAGAGAGAGATACCAGGCAGTGGTGGACACAATCGGAAAGGAGCTACTGGAGCAGGCTGAAGAGGTTAAACTTAAAGCTGGAAGCCTGAGTCTAAGCTCCATCGCAGAAGGTATTGCTACGCTGGCTTGTTGTTTTAGCACAGAGCTTGTGGGTGACTGCCACCGTTTCAGTGTACCTACCTGACCCTGCAGCTGCGTTCCTTCTTGCATAGCTGTCGGTAAAGATGCAACTTTGACTTCTGGGTGAGGTTTTCCATGTTGGGTACGGACATGAGGGAAATCCACCAAGAAACAGCAGTATGTTAACCATCTCTCAACAGGACGTCTCTAAACTCCCTACACAACTTTTCGAACCAATAAGGGGGTTGATATGTTAATTGGCCTCCTCGTGTTATGGACCTGTTTGAGGCCATACTGGATATTCAACCCCGCCCACTCACCCGATTTCCATTCTAGTTTGTGCTGCATCCCAGTGTCAACCTAAGAAAGCCCAAAGAATTCTGTGTATCGCCTCCCTGCTCCGAATGAACTCTTACTGCTCAGTGCTGCATGAAATAAGCGTACTAATGTACGGCCAGCTGTGTTAGTCCGCGTCTCAGTTTAAAAGGCTTTACACTCTAAGTACTTGAACCCGATGGAGGCTAACTGGCTAATACTGAAGAAGTGCATACAACAAAGGAACTGGTCTTCCGTCTCTTCTGTTCCCCCTTCTTTCCACTGGCTACAGGCCCTTGTTGTAGGTCACCACCTTGCAGTCCGTCGCCAGGCCAATCTCAGGCTCCAATTGGGACACCTCAATCTATATGTTTTAACAAAACAAAAAAAAAAAACGATTAAGGCTATTACCTTGAATGATGATAAAAAAAAAAAAAAAACACCTACTGGTGCCCCAGAAAACATCTTCAGCATGTACCACTGGAATCCTGGTGCTGTCTATGTGTAACTGAACATATCCATCCATACATCCATCCATTCATTACCATCTGCTTATCCGGGGTTCGGGTCGCGGGGGCAGCAACATCAGGAGAGATACTCAGACCTCCCTCTCCCCAGCTACCTCTACCAGCTCTTCGGGGGGGATGCCGAGGCGTTCCCAGGCCAATTGAGAGATATAAACCCTCCAGCGTGTCCTGGGTCTGCCTCCCTGTAGGACATGCACGGAAAACCTCTCTGGGTAGCCGCCCAGGAGGCATCTGCACCAGGTGTCCAAACCGCCTCAACTGGCTCCTTTTGACATGGAGAAGCAATGGTTCTACTCTGAGACTCTCCCGGATATCTGAACTTTTCACCTTATCTCTAAGGCAGAGCGCAGACACCCTGCAGAGAAACCTCATTTCAGTTGTCTGTATCTGCGATCTCATTCTTTCGGTCATTACCCATAGCTCATGACCATAGGTGAGGGTAGGGACGAAGATGGACCAATAGATCGAGAGCTTTGCTTTCTGGCTCAGTTCTTTCTTAGTCACGACGAACCAGTTAAGCGCCTGCAAAACTGCAGACGCCGCCCCGATCGGTCTGTCCAGCTCTCGATCTCGCCTACCCTCACTCATGAACGAGACCCCGAGATACTTGAAGTCCTCCACTTGGGGCAGTACCCCCTCCCTGACCTGAAGAGAGCCAAAATGAACATTTTGGAATAGTTGGGGAGTGGCAGAGAATTGAGAAAAACTCTAGAGAATGGTAGTAAGGCCAAGGTGAAAAGGTCTTTAAATCGATGATCTATATCATGGGTCACACTCATGGACAAAGCCCCTTCTCACTATGCCGATCTCAGAATATCTTTCCACCGGTGCACGGTCATGTGTCAGTGTGTGTGTGTCAGGGTATATCTGAGGTGTGTATCTGAGGAAACTCATTACCTGCCACCATCTAATGGAGGGAATGAGGGTGTAAATTAGCACTGATTGTGGGTGTAAATTACTTCTCTTGATTGGGGAAGAATGCACATCAAAGAAAGTCCCATCTGTCAAGTCCCCCAAAGTCCCTGAGGGGAAGGGGG
>JAODJX010000015.1:18919202-18937548 GCA_026776945.1 Isichthys henryi
ACTGTGGGGAGAAACCGGAGTACCCGGAGGAAACCCCACGACAACATGGGGAGAACATGCAAACTCCGCACACATGTTAACCAGGCAGAGACTCGAACCCGGGTCCCAGAGGTGTGAGGCAACAGTGCTAACCACTGCACCACCATGCCGCCCCCTTTATATAAAATATTTATCAGAAATAATTTATTCATATGGATCTAGGCACCTGCACAGCAGCATGAGACGTGAAATCTCCAGCAGCATCAGCCCCTAGCTCAGGGGTCAGAGGTCAGGGATAGGGCCCTCTCAGCCTATCGTGTGCAGAATTTTCATTTTCCTACTTTAATCTGTTGATTTATTTGTTATGAAACATTAGGATTTTCATTAAAATGTTACAACTGAAATACATCACGAGCTGGATCACTCTGTAGATACCAGGAAACAGCTGTAGAAAGTGCAGTAACTTCTCAAAAATGCTGTGTGGCATGACTGTCAACTCAACCTGTTTCTCCAACTCAGCTTCCAAATAGAGTAATTATGATTGGTTAGCTTGGGTGCCTAAAGTCACACTATCATAATACGGACTTATTAAGGTTGTTGTAATTGGTAAGCAGATAGGCCAGATCTAAGATGTTCTTTTGTACCTCAGACACAAAAAGAGTCCGAGGATCGATCACATCCAGGAAGTGTCTCAGTCGCCCAGAAAAGGTTTTCTGTATGGGGGACAAAAAAAAAAGCACTGCGTTGGAACAGCAGAAGTGTAGAGGTTTGGGAATCAAGGGAATTCCACCAATACAAGCCCAACATAAGCAATTTAACATCTGAACACACATGAATATCGGATTTATTAATAGCCTAAAATAAGTTAAAGATTATAAATAATAACAATGCAGAGGTTAAAGTGACTGGAGCAAGCCGGTCGTTTCAGCTGTGTATTGGCACCAACACCATAAACCATAAACAGTGTGACAAGTGAGTGGCTACTGGTACCAATCCAATGATCTGAACGCAGAATTGGCACCAAATCACATCATCTGAACTCAGCGTGACAGGTGTGTACCAGTACACATACCTTCTATTCTCATATCACAACCAAAATCTCTCCAAAATCTGAAATATGCAACGGAGGCGACGACGTGTTTGTAGAGTGGAAAGTTTGGCACAAGAATGGTGTCGAAATGAACAAAGACGGATTAAGCGCGGTTCGCTCCCGCGGTCATCACATCATCCCAGTGCTAGTAACGGGGACCATCAGAAAGGACGGATTCGCTGGGAAACACCTGACCAAGCCGGGCGGATGTTTATGGTGTCCTCTGCGCTTCAGAATTAAATGCATGCAATAGCGCAGATCACAAAGTAAAAAATACGCATTTGAATGAGCTGATGACGATTAACAATATAACATACGTCATTTATCGATGACTTCGTTCAAAAATATATATGTAAATAAGAAAATCCCCGGACAGCTCCGTTTTCTGGAAAAAAATGGATGAAAACTAATTTTCTTTCAGCAATCGAAGAGTTTGCTCGTTATTTCCTTAAAAGGAGAAAGGGACATGGCCGAAGTCACACACAACTTTATGAAAAACACGGTGCTTGTGACGATCGTGTGAAAAGCCATCCACAAAAATAATGCTAACGCTGTCGTTTTCGGTCCCAGAAAAAGTACCATAAGCGCAGCTAGCTAGCTCTGATTATACAGCACATTGTGCCATGCTTAGGAAAACAATAAGATAAAATCTTTTACCTGGTTGTATTGCGATTTTCCTAGCTGAAATGCGGGACAAACTGCAGATTCCGCCATGACACCAAAGAAGTATTATTTATTAATGAATCATACGACAAAACGGGATTTTAAAGAGGGAGCAAAGTACTCTTTCACTCCTCTGCGAAAGTACTGGGGTAAATGGATCGCAGTGTTTTATGGGAAATGTAGTTAATTTTATTAGTGGTCGTGGAAGGCACAAATTCTTTTGACGGGTAAAACAACTACACATCCCATAAAACGGAGGAATTACTTTTCTCATGGCATGTTGGGAAACGTAGTTCGTTTTGCGGCTGGATTTCTCTTGGTTTGGTTTATGTAGTCTGGTAAAGATTTTACACTAGACATTGAAAAATTCTTATTATTACATAATGTAGATTTACAATGTACGGCTTTGTAGCTGAAATTAAATGTCGCTTATTTATATATTGTTATTCTAGTTTTCTCACATGTTTATAACACCACTACGAAGCATTCCCCAGTATGTAATGATATTATTTTGTTGCTAATTTTATAATAGTTATGCAATAATTATGTTTATAATTTGTTTATTAACGATCATTTGAAACCCTTGAGATAGGGAATAATTAAACGATGCCAACGTAATAATTATCTCATTAGCAGAATGAGAGAGGGAGAGAGCGACTCCTGCGAGATATAAGCAAAACGACATCTAATTGCGGACAACTGTAACTAGGATAGATGTGTTGAGCTTACTTAAGACAGTAATAACATTCCTACAGCAATCACGATATATATAGAGCACTACGGGTGTATATATTTCCTAGTGTGTCATACTATAAATCTATGAATCAGAACACATACATGCATTTGGTTTCCAAATAGATGTTAATTACTGTCAATTAACTGTTGTTGTCATGAAGCTATGAAGTGGTGCCCCGTTACCCTTTCCTTCATTACTGCATTTATGTTAATACATGGTAAAATAACAACATATTTTGGATTATACATAAACAAGTTAATTTTCGTGTCATGTTGAACGATTTAACAATATCGAGCTTTTAAATAACTTCTAATCAAGGGTTTCGATTCAGTTTCTAGAATTGTACCTGCCGTGAATAGATGTATTTAACCTGAACATTTTTGAAGAAAAAAAAATGCGGTTTAATAAATAAGCTAAAGATTTCGAAATTAAGAAATCGAACCGAGATATGAGCGGACCATCAGATTAATTATAGGGGTGATATTGCCCTCTCCTGGTAGAAATGTGAATTTTCTTTCTAGGACAGCGGGATTTGCCGCATAATGGGCGTTACAAAAACCAACGCAGATTTGCGGTCTTAGAAGTGTTTTAAAGCAATAAATATATGTTATAATGTAATATTACTGCTCAGTTAATTTTGAATTGCTACTTGCTAAATTAACAGGACGTAACACATCGAGAAACTAAGCTTGAATTCAATGCCGTTTGAAATAATTCTTTAAAATGTCAACGTTTGAGTGCACATCTTATGCATATTGTATACGAATGCTCAAAGAATACCACACACACCTGCAGTGAAATAGCAATGCTTTATTTTACATTACACAGTGCATAAGTTCAGCACGTTTGTGTACGTTGTCCTTATACTGGCAAAGCTGCACAGGACTGCAGTGGAGACAAGGCTAGACTGTAAGGGCTATGGGGACACAAACAGCAAATATTTCACAAGATTTAAATTGAAACCAAAGTATGAATATGTAAGGTGTTGACACCAGTGCAGAGAACAATCATCTTCAAACGTTATATTCCAGATCTTCCCCAGTATCCTACACCAGAAGTCATGAAGGTGCCGATATTAAATAAGAAGTGCTGTTCGGAGTTTATTTCATTAAATAAATGAAATTGACCACATATACTGTTATACTCAGAGAGTAGCTATAATATTGACTAAAACTGAAATTAGGCCCATAATACAGACCCTAAAAGACTGAGAATTACTGTTGTATGAAAAATATAACTGCACAGTTGGGAAGCAACTAAACAGTCAGTTTGACATTCAAAGTATAGCAGACGTGTTCTCTGAAGGACGGAATGGAAGCCTTTCCATGATGAAGATGTTTCAGCATTAATAGTTATAGTATCGTATATGGTACTTCAAATAAAGGCTTTATTTTTTTTTGCTTCAAACCTAGGACTTACATGGAAAAGCCAGTGACAGGAAACGAAGCTGTAAAAACAGGCTGTGGAATAAGCGTAGCCGTGATTAACACACAGCTGTGAGAAACACTGTGCTCAAGACCATTCAAGCACGCTTAATGTATCCTGGAAGACTTTCTACTGTGTTATAAAGGGGAACGCTAAAAAGCTGGCGGTATTAATAATGACAAAAACGATCTTGGTCTTGCTTTAATTGTATTGAATTCACCCTGAAGGTATTTAATCAGATCCGGTTTGTGGCTCTTTTTTACTCACTGTGTCATTTCCATGTCATTCACTGCAAAACAAAATATTTCCCCCGCACTTGGGTAGCAATGTATTGCCTTTTTGCGGGCTGGTATTTTCTTTTTGTTTTCATTCGGTATTTAAACGTACAATCTATTGATATAATTAATGCTATATAATCATGAAAGGAATAAAGAAAAAAACACTAAAATGTGAAATAGGGAAAAAGAACTAAAGGTTCATTTTCACAGCTGTAAACTGCAGCCGGTTTATTCGTGTACATTGCTTGGGCAAGAAATAAAAACAGAATAATTCTAAAATATTTTAGACACACAGCTAGAACGCTGGCTCCAAACGTAAGTGGACACCTATGCAAGAAGAGAACAAGGGTTTACTTGGTGTTCTACGTGAAACACAGGAGCTGTCTGGGAGCAAACAGAAACCCCTCCACGCAGATAAACCAGTAGAAAAAGGCGAAGTGGCTATGATCCTAGACCCTCTGAGAGCTATTTGGTCTCTGACTCATTTGGACTAGTGTTGGAGCCAGTTCTGGAAAAGGCTTTTGTGAAACAGTACCTGGCATGTGTTATAATACTGTACAGAACCAGTACATATAACAGCAAGAAGATGCAAGGGGCAGAATTTATTAAGTTTCATCTCTCGTGACATTCACACACAGATTCTTCTTCATTTAAGGATTACCTTCCTTTAAGTTTCGCAATTTGTGACGTGTTTGTTTGGCATTTCATGGGTATTGATGGAACACCTACATACCTCCTCATTTAAAACACTATCTTCAGAAACATGGCTGTGTTTGTTCTTGAAAGCACAGCTTGGCTCAGGAATGGTTTCAACAAACAAAACTCAGTCAGGTGGTACATATTTGCATCGAACCATTCTTAAACATTAAGTACTGGAAAAAAAAACTGCGAACTAGGCCAGTAAGGCAGTGCTTGGCACTGGCCCTCACAGCGCAGTGCGTGCTCTGATTCGACCCGGTGACAGCACTCCGTAAAGGATCAGATGACAGGATCATATCTAATTCCTTGGCACTTCTCCAGCAGCTCAGAGCTACAAACAAAAAAACAAAAAGCGCGACCTAAAGTTTAGGCTTAGCTGGGGCTCTGATGGCTTATCTACGCTCACTGTGAGCTAACTCTAACCTCCCTACACGTGACCGGGCCCGGCGGGCTCTGGGGCTCCCCACCTAGCGTGACAGGTCATTGTTAGGTATGTGTGTCAGAGAGCCGGAAGCTGACGATGGCTGATGGGGCATCACATAAGCAGCTGAGAAGACAACGGAAGGTAGGTCACAACCTAAGAGTAGAGGCTACACAGGCTGGATGCATACAACCACTTGGGCCCCCGCCCTCAAATCCTGTCCTGCTGCTCTAGAAGCACGCAAAGCAAAATGGCTCGAGAAACCCCATCTGAGGTAGCAACTTTCGTCACACGACCCCCCCCCCCTCCCACCCCTGGAGCTGAAGACTATGCATCAAACCTGGAGCCGTGCAGGTGCCCCAAACCCCTCCGTTCAAGCCCGACTCTCACTTGGGAACAGCTCCGTGTACATTAAGCATGCAGGCATGGCATTTACTGGCTTTGCGTGGCAGTATAGGCGTGAGTAGACATGGAGCCTTCTGGTCGGGTCCGTGATACCAGGGCCGGCCAGCAGGGGGCCTCGGCCTGCCGCAATCCCGCCCGCACCCGTCACTTGTACCTGGAGCGCACCTGCAAGAGCGCAGGTGTCTGCTCCATGATGCGCACCAGCAGCCGGTCGATGTAATCCTCCAGGTCCCGCACCTGCATCTTCATCTTCTTCAGCTCTACTTCGCGCTTCTCCAGCTGCGCCCCCTGCTTCTCCAGCTCCGCCTTCTGCTTCTCCAGCTCCGCCTCCTTCTGTAGCAGTAGAGCGACCAGCTCGCTGTGTGTCAGGTGCTGGTACTGGGCAGAGCTGTCAGGCTGGACGGGGAGGAGGGGGGGTCTTTCATTTAGCCTTTTTATTAGCTTGTCTTTCTAACAAACATAAGTGCAGCATTCAGAATAAGCCACTGATGAGAACTCAGCAAATCCTTAACGAAGCTCTGTGAGAAACCAGTATATATGTATATGGAGATGCATTTGGACACTGAATGGAGAGCAGGCCTGCAGGGACACACACCGTCTATACTGAGTACTGATGTCATTGGGCCCCCCCAGATTTAATTAGCCAGTTGATGGTTTATGTCCGGCATTCCTAACTTCTCAAAGTAAAGCTTCTTACACCCAAAAGCATACAAACCATCCCCCTTCATGTATGTGTTCTTACACAGATTTACCACAAGTTGAACAACAAAACCATCCTCAAACTGGAGATCTTTAGTATACTGGTTCTATGGTTCACAGGTATTTTCAAGTTAAGAGTGATGACATGTTAAGTATGATGACAGTCGCGCGTTAAACTCAAACTATATGATTATAACTATATAAGTAAAACTACAGCTGCCTTGAGCTGCAGAAACAATAATAGAGACAAAGTGAATAGCTGATTATCTTGAGATTACAGACTCTCCACGGGTTACGATGGGGTTACGGTCCAATAAGCCAAAATATCGTAAGACGAAAATGCATTTTAATACAGGTCACCTAAGCTAACAAACATCGTTGCCCATCTTAGCCTTCCTTAAACATGCTTGCAACGTTTACATCAGCCAACAGTTGGGGAACATCATTAAGACAAAGCATGTTTCATAATGAAGTGCTGAATATCTCATATAGTTTATTGAATGATAAATCGTAACACAGACCCGGGGAGTGTCTGTATCCTGTTTTCCTGGGAATGTGCCAACCTACCTTGCTCCTGTCAGCTTCTGTCTCACTCTGTGAGGCGGCCCACCTGGGATGAATGGTCAATCTCAGCTTCTCCAAGCCGCTCACTAAGACCGAACGACCCTCTGTCTTTTTCTCCCCCTGCTGCAGTGTTGCTGTTAGGGGTTTCACTGGATGGGGGCTGTAGGAGAGAGATAATCAAGTGGGGTGGGGGGTAAAACTCACTGAGGGATTTAGAGAGGGATGCATGAACCACAGACATATACCCAGACAATTCATTTTTTACGAATCAGCTTCTTCTTCCACTGAAAATGATTACAGCTCAACATGGGATTCCATGTCATTTATGTAGCCGCAACAAATAAGAAAAAAACTTTGTATCCCAGGAAACAGCCTTTGTCTCAAAGCACATTTAAAGGGTATTTACATGATAGAGTGGCTATTAAATATGGATGTTTGGAAAAAAACTGCATTTTTCCTTCAAACAAGAAAATTTTGTTTCTTCAGTTAAATCTTAAAACATATTATTGCTTGTTAAATTTCTTTTAAATAAAAGTTCCAAACTAACATTATTCACAAGGAAATATGAAATACTTTTTAAAAAAAACTTAGAGGTTTGTTTAGTTATAAATCCATATTAGTATGACTAATATTACATATTACCAAGAAGCCCATTGGTAGCAGTTCCTGCATATTTCAGTTCCCCTAAACATTTCTCACACATATTTAAATGCTTGGCACAGTGCCAGCCTGACACAGGTAAAATTCTACATCCCAGCCGAGTTAAGATCAGGAAGCAACTCAGGGAGAGGCTGTCTGTCAGCAGAGCTAGAGCGGTCTTCATGAGGAGAAGCTCCTCTTGGGATAGGAGATACCATGCTCCAAATACTCCAAAAATGTTACCGGAGGTGTTGACAGGTGCCCCAAGGATCTCCAGCGACCCCAAAAGGCTCAATGGGAAACAGGGAACGTGTTAGCAAAGGTTTCCTGCCTGCTAATTGGACTGGGCATCCCGTCACCCAAAAGCAGCTTCACACAGCGGCCCTAAGGAGAAGCGTCTGTATCCCAGGAAGCCGAGCATGGATTCAACCACCAACATCAAGGTCCACAAGGGAGATGGTGGTGCGTGGAGGTGGGAGAGGGGAACCATGGGAGGGGAGGCAGGCCTGTGTGTGGTGGTGCAGCAGGCCACCTCCACGAGCTCTCCAGTGCAGGCAAAATCTCACCCTTCATGTACGTGGCGGTAATGAGGTTCAAATACCTTGTAGAAAAATGACAGTGTCTAAGAGTGTGATGCCAACCTCTTTACCCAGCAGTAACATTTAAAAAACATCAGAAAAAAAATCCTAAATCCCTGACCTAAAATGACCAATTGAGAGTTTGTTCTTATCACAGCGTGTAGATAGAGTATGGAATAGTCTTCCTGTTAGTGTAACACAAGCTAAAACCCTGGGTTCCTTTAAATCAGAGCTAGATAAGATTTTAACAACTCTGAGCTGTTAGTTAAGTTCTCCCCAAATGAGCCTGATGGGCCAAATAGCCTCCTCTCGTTTGTAAATTTCTTATGTTCTGATCAGCAGAGTGACAACCAGAAGGATGTCAGACTGTATAATGCATTTTGCTTATTACTTAAAAGCTTTCCTGCTGGCCTGCAGCTGCAGACGTTTGCTAAAAGCTATCGCACATTAACCTTGTTGCTGATGCGGTTGTCATGGCCCCCAGGTTCTGTCTGTCCTTCGTTATCATCTCATATCTCTCTCCATAAGCACGTGACCTTGCACCCTCATTCCTTTCCAGTAGCTTCCGCACAATACCTCCATTTTGTTTGCTGGATAACGGAAAGTGGAACACTGGCTATATGTCATTGCTATTTACTTCACAGTTTGAGTCGGTCTCATGGGTATCAACAGTGCAATTATGTAAAAAAATGAGTTCTGAAACTATGGGGGCAGATTCTACCATGATTTACCATTCCAACAAACTATGGATACCTTGCTGTTGTCAAATTTGGCTCCTTTAAATCAGTGTAACCACTGTAATTTCTCAAGATGGCTTGGAGACAGGATCATACCAAGTGTTTTACCAGCATGAGAAGCTCATACAGACCAAAGTGGAGATTTATGCCATTTTAAATGAGACATCTTGAAAAATGCAGGTCGAGCTGCTATGAACATTGTTCAAAAATAACTGAACAACAGTATTCATCTATTCATCTATTCACCTTAATTCCCCACCACCATCAAAAAAACAGTTCACAATATCAGTCCTATCAGCACCTGCAAAGGTCCTTTTAAAACATTTTTTATAACAGTTTGAAAGATCAGTCTATATTTATTGTTATCTGAAATAGAGAGATATTCAGGTTTAGTTTCAGGTTCCTAGTAGATTTATATTTATTTCTATAGGTTTATATGCATTTTGATGTTTGGTTCCCCACACAGGTCTGCTGATGTCTAGGTGCTTAGTATTGTGCAGCATAGCAGTGGACGGCCGCTTTGGGTGGACGGAAGCGGGACAAGATAGCAGGAAAAAACTGCAGAATCACTGCAGAGAGTAGAATGGAGAACCACTGGATCAGAGCACAATGTAATGTTAGGGACACAACTAGTACGACAGGAAACCAAACAGGCTAGAAACAACTGACAATGACACGAGGAACGTGCAAAGCGTTCAAGCAAGATCCCAGGCATGGATCAGGAACCATGGATTAACTACGGTATGGAGACAATAATGATTAGCTTTGATCCGAGGAAAGGAGCTTCAAGACTAAGCACTAAGCAGAGATCTGCATGCAGTTTAAACAGAATCCCAACGAGGCCTGATTAGTGGGCATCTCATATTCATATCAACAGGAGTTTGCTCTTCATGGTAACTCGTGGTGCAGTAAAGAGGATCAGGTTGCCCTCTTGTGGCCAGGGAGCCAAACATATTTTTAACTTAAATTCAGGCAAATCTGTATTTTAAAATTATACAGAACAATGTGTGCGCTTGCCGTGAGGCGTACCCAAGCACTGCAATTCTATTAGCATTGCTAGCATTGCTCCTAAACACCCTTTATACCACCTGATAATTGCCACATATACTGCAACAAAATAAAACACCTTTTTAAGTATCACAATGATGCAATGTAATTTGTGTACTTCATTCTTCCTTCATTTAATTGACTTTTTAATTTAATTTCAGAGTCAGTTCTTGTTAACAAAAAAAAATGAAAGGAAAGAACATAACCTTAAGAATTCGCTAAAAAGCCAAGGCTTGATAAAACCACTCATACTAATAAACCTGCTATAATTATTGCAAGTGAGTCTTAGGATTAGTGTAATAACTAATTTATATAAATATGCAATCGGTTGTTATATTATTATAATAGAAACTGCTCTACGTAGGTTTAATTAGGGTTATATTAAGGTTATAGGTTTATTTAATTGCTGTTTTATACTAAATACCATAGCTGGAAATACAGTATATTCATTTAGCTTTGCAGCCTGCGATGCTGTTTAAGGTCATTTGTTAGTAAAGTGTTTAAAAACATTTTATTCAAGCCAATAAGGTTAACGTTTTACTTCCTGTGAGGGCCCCTCCTCTCCCTCTGTACAATGATATCCCCTGCAGCTGTAATACACTGATATTACTATAGTATAACATGAGGTGTACAAGTAAAATGAGTGGGATGGGCCCGCCACCAATGAGGGAGTGTTGGACTGTCTTCTAAGCTAGATGTTTGTCTCACCTGCTCTCATGACGGGACAGGATGCTGGAGGCCGGCTGTGTCTCCTCGGGCAAAACCGTGTGCGCTGCACCAATCAGTGGTAGGACAGTGGAGAAGGGGGCGGCGACCTTGGCGGTCCCTTCTGATGGCCTCACAGTCATGAGGGGCAAGATGGGAGAGGGGAAAAGGGCAGGCTGGGAATTAGTTTTAGCTACTGGGGAGGAGGCAGAGGAAGCCTGGTGGGTATGGGCATGCAGAAGATCTCCAGAAGGAATGTCATCTTTGAGGTTTCTACAGTCGGGGGCTAATTTGGCGTGGAGGTCTTTAAAGCTATTCTCCTTTGTGGTCTCTGAAAGAGGCTGCTCCATTGGAGTACATTCTTCATGGTCGTGTTTTGACTGGTCTTGGGAGACTGTTGAGGCAAGACTCAACGTAACAGGTGAAGAACACTCGTCTCTCTGCTGCTCCAGAGGCGGCTGTAAAGGAACCTTCCTTCCAAGGGCTTCATTTCCATCCCTTGCAGCAGTCATCATCTGGCTTCTGAGACAATGCTCATCAGGATATGACCCTCTGGCATGTAATTCCTTGCTTTGTAATGTATCCTTATCTTCCATCACAGGGAGACTGCTGAACAGCCTGGGTGGTGCATGGATCTCTTCTTCTCCTTTCCTTATCACAGTGGCTTTGGAGGGTCTGTTTGAAATTTGGAACTCATTAGTAGAATCATCCATTGTTTCAGATGAATGCTCTTCCGGAGGAGGTATAGCCGTAGCATTCAAAGGCACCATCTCATTGCAAGTGTCCTTTCTTGAGGAATTTTCAAATTCCTCATTTGTTGTTGCCTCAGAGAACCCACGTTCACTGGCAGTATTAAGGTTAACTACAAAGAAATCAGAGTTCACACGAGCTGGCGGATTTGTTTCAGAGCAATCAAACATTAAAGTGTTAGCGACATTTAAATTATTTCCAAAAATGTCTTTAGCATTTCCTTTAAAAGTGTTATTATAATGCAGAATTGGCGAAGTTGAGTCATTGAGGTTCAGGTCATTGTGCTGAAAGTCAAGCACCGAACATTGAAGTTTGTTATCTGGATTGACTTCAGCTCTTGAGGTCAGGCTGGGCGCTCTTTCGAAGCTTGGTTCCTTTTCATTTCCCCTTGTCAAATTGCATGCCGGCTGGAATTTATCCGCGGGAGGCAAAACAAGGTTATTTGTAGGTTTTACAGAAACAGACAAATCTGGGTCCACAACAGACATTTCAGCAGCATTTCTGTATATTTCTGACCTAAATTCAAGAGAAATACTTTCAAGAGCACTAGATTCTGTGCAGATCTCAGCAAAAGAACTTGAAGGTCTGGAGTAACTTTCAGTAATGATGGTCCCAGGAACAGCGCCGGCAGCCACTATATTTTGGTAGTTATTGTTAACTTCTTTTGTTTTGGGAACACCTTCGAGATCTGTAGTGCGATCTTGTAAGGTCGGGCAAAGTGAGTTGGTCATTTTATTAGTTCTCGGATAAACAGTGGCAATTTTAGAAGTTTTCTTGCATGCAATATCTGTGATAACATCCAAGTCTTTAAAGCTAGCTTCTAAGAGTTTGTGAGATTGGATTCCTCCAACGTCATCTGATTTATTTGTTGCCATTTCAGTGGCAAAATGGCTCAGCGTGTCACTCTGGAGTTCAGGTATATTTAGCGTAAGCTCTAAAGCTGAAATAGTTTTATATTTCTTGGATTCTTCAGCAAAACCAGGACTACTAACACTTAAAGGTTTCTCTGATTCTCCCTCAAAGAGTTCAGACTTAAAGTTATTGAGATCATCCAAGTTACTTTCAGAAATACATTTGTCCTCTGATGAGGATTTCTTGTTTTCAGCTTTACTTCCAGTTGTCTCTAGACTACTGTTGTGGTGTCCAGTGGACCCTGTAGTGTTGCCGTTCAGTAAATTTGAAGGGGATGGACTACAGCCACTAAGACAACTGCTTGCACCTCCTTCTGTGAATAATTCTGTATCTGATGTGGGCTGCTGGGAAGGAGAGGTCATCATTCTCCCATAATCCGCCCCCTTCTGGTGCAGCATGGATGCTACATCTGTCTGGAACAACAAGTGTGCCTCTTTTTTCACTGCCAGCTCCTCAGCTCGGTCCAACCAGCTGTCTGGTCGCACCTCTTTGACGGGCCTGCGTGGGGGCAGCGGTGGGGCTTTCTCATCAGGTTCAAGGTCCGCAGACGTCTCCTCCTTAATGCAACACGTTGGTCTGCTTCGGGGGACACTATTTGTTCTGTGAGGGGACAACGCTTTGGGTGGCGAATGAGGGGTCGGGTCTTTCCGTGACCTCAGCCTGCTGGCAGCAAAGGCTTCAAATGAGTCGTCCCACTCTGCAGACATGGAGCGCGTGGCAGGCAATCTGGGGGACAGGTTTGCTGCTAAACCAGGAGATCTCGGGAGAAGTTCAGGTAGGGATTGCTGTCTGCAGACACCTATGGGACGGTCCCTCTTGGAGGCAATATTTTCCTGCAGGGCTTGAGTGTTATTGTTGGAAGGACAGGTACTAGGCCAGTTGGGGGGAGGTGCAGAAGGCCAGAGGGGAGAATTGGGGGGGCAGGGAGCAGGTGATACAGTTTTAAGAGCCTGGTCAGCTATAAGCTCCTCAAAGAAAGGGTTATACTGTAGACGGGTAAAGAAGGGATTTGAGGGAGATATCGGAGGGGTAGCCGGTGAAGGGGTGAAAGGGTTAGCATGGCGGGGGCTGCCCAGGGCAGTTGGGCTGGGGGCAAGAGCAGGACTAGGACTGGAGGAAAGGTGATTGGGGGAGTGAGGTGAGAGGTGAAAGGGTGCATCTGTGTTGGTTTCTACCTTAGGAGACACTTCCGGGCTGTGGAGGGAAGGCACAAATAGTCCTCTTAGTTAGTTCAGAGCCACGGACAAGCAACCAGCTTAGAGAAGGTCTGCAGTAAGTAAGGGGCGACAACACGACGGCCCCAGGTAGACAGGTTAAATATGTCTCTCTGAAACAGAAAATATCAGTACCGCTTTCTGAAGAATCTACTTAGCTTACTGATCGCTGATGTGGTGCATCTCTACTTGTTAGCTATCCTTGTGCATTATTTTTTGAGTAAGCTGATTCATTTTTAAAGGATTCATTCCATTTTGTGCAGTGGGTGTTTATAAGAAGAATACAAACTCTGAGTTTAGTATAACAGAAACATTTTATTGGCTGTATTTGTTTTTGGTTCTAGATAGGTAAGCTCTAATCAATACTGAAATATTGAAGGAGTTCGCAGTAACAGATACAAGTCTATTTAATATGTTTGTTTTGAGGTAAGTCACGCTGTTTTAGATTCAGGTTTACAGTAAGCAACAAGGGATCATCTTCAATTTCAAGCATTTAGCTGTATTTAAAGTGAAAGAATGAAACGTCAAAACTGAGATTGCAGTAAAGATTACGGAGCTAAAAGAAGGGCCCGGCATGACAAAGCCTTTCCAAGGCAAAGGATTCCAATCCCAAAATTTTTTCAAGCGACCAAAGAGATAAGTGACTTTTTTTCAGTCATATTTCATCAGTCTTCATTTTACGATCTAATAAGGGAGGCAAATGCTCCCAGACAACACATTATCTTTCAAACTTCAGTAAAATCATTTGTGCTTAGTTTAATGCTTCAAATTTAATATTTCCAGGAATGTCAAATTTGTTTAAACATGATCACAGTGATGAGACTTGTACTGTGAAATTAAGAAATGGTTTGAAACACCATGTGAGAAAGATGTTTGGATCTGAAAGCAGCACGCAGAGATGATTTCAATACACCAAATTAGCAAGAACGAAAACCCAAAGGCTCTTAAAGTTAGCAGTTTTCTGCGTGATCCAGGTTTGTGTCTGCTAGGGATGAGTCCAGAACCATGCAAACATACCATTAATGATGCCTAGCTGGGTCTTATTAAAAACAGTATATTCTCACAGATAAAACAGCTGGCTGAACTGAAGATAGAGACAAGATCAGGAAATAGATAAGAATGCAGAACCCACCCTCAGAATCTCCATAGAATCTCACTGAAGATTTTTTTTAAATAGCACAGAAGAAGGCACTCTTTCATGTTTCAATTTAATTTAGTGTTTTTGTTAGTGGTAACCAAATACCCTGACACCTACGATCACTTACAAAGAAAAGCAGAACTCTAATGACCTGGGAACCAACCCCTAGATTACTACTGTGTTTGGAACAAAGGGACTGGAATCGGACCCACATGAAATATCTGACAACATAAACAATGAAAGTCTCCATTCCACATGGAAAATATTCAAAACTTGCTGCAGTACAGCATAGTTCCCAAAATTATCGCAATAAAAATATAGATGAATCAGGAAACATTGGTTTGTAGTGCTAAAATTCTGCTGTTTGCAGAAGCTGGCAGTGTTTAGGCTGGAACTGTGTTATGTCCAGAACACGGGGCACTTCCTCAACACCTTCACTTACACCCTGCAGTCATTACCTATACAGTACATCAGGAGCCAAGCACAATTATCCATGTATGTGGTTACCATACACAGGGATCTGACGTATTTTAGTTTAAACATAAAACCCAGCGGGTGATTAGAGTTCCCAGCATGCTCCAGGGGCTTCCCAGCATGTTCCAGGGGCTTCCCAGCATGCTGTCACAGGACATAGGGTTCGGTAAAACCACAAAAAGAATGCAAGTGACCAATTATGGAATAAGAGATAATCAAGCCAGGCCCTAATGCAGAACAACCCCACAATCAAAGCACATGTTTTGAACAGCGATGTAGGCCTGTGAAAGAGCTCTGCCACAACACCCCCATCTACAAAATAAATAAAGATCCTTGTTCTTATTAAGAAAGGTGCAACATTTTAACGTATTCTGGCCAGTAGGTGCAGTCTTCTTTACACGGAAAACTTTGCGGATAATTTTATCTGGGAATGACTGCCTCATGGGCATTCGACTGGAAAGTTTCTATCAGGAACGACTGCCTCACGTTCAGGATGTTGCCCTCTTAAGGGGAACACATAGATTCGGAGTTTAATCCACGCATGTATCGGTCCTGATACAGGATGTCCCTTCTGGTAGTGTCCTACTTACATTTGGCATTAAAGGTAAATGTAGTAAACTCATTATTAGCAGCAATTAATAATAAAAAAATGAAGATACAGTTTATAACGCTAAAAAAAAAAAAAAAAAAACTTTTGGCAAGCTAAATGTAATATCCATATTGTGTACTTAGTGTACTTACCTTTGACTTACTAATTTAATATTAATACCCAGCCTATCCAGTCTATTCCTAACGTTGGTGTATAAAGACCAATGTATCAATCACCTGTTTATCCATTTATCTGGTTTAACCTAAATATGAAGCCTCTATAATCCTATCATGTTTTACAGTATCTAGCTTTGCATCTCTGTCCTTTATATTAATGCCCTATTTACTCACCTTAAGGTCCACTACTGGCTAAGAGGATTTACCCCAGAAGTGGATACTTTTAAAAACCCAGGACAGGAAGGGCAAACACTTACCTTGGTTTGTTCTGTGGGTCCTTGGTGCCAAACCAGCCCCTGTGTCTCTCTTCGGTAGTGGGGGCACTTTGGTTCGGCTGGCCCTTGCCCAAGTCTATTCCCTTCCCAGTGGAGTCGCTCTTGCCCTGGGAGAATAGGTTCTTTTTCGGTTTCTTTTCCTCACTAGTAGCTTCTGGCTTTACCACCGGGGATGCGGGGGCCACCTGCCCCTGGACCTGGTCCTCCAGGCCCCTGTCTGGCTGCTTTGGCACGGGGGCCACGATGGACTTCTCCTCCTTTCCGCCTCTGTCGAAAGACCAGCGCCTGACAGCCCCCACGGCCCTGGCGGGGTCCTCGCTGCGGCGAGTGAGATTCTGGAGCGAGCGGGAGAGGGGCGAGCACTTGTCCAGCAGGCCCAGCCGAGTCTGCAGGACACTGACGCTGCGGGGCACCGCCGGCTCGCCTCCATAAATGTGACTCCCGTTGATACACAGCGTAGAGCGTGAGAGCACTGCACTCTGTACTTTCAGGTTCTCCACGGCACGGGGCCAGGGCAGAAAGGCCGTCACCTTGCTGGCCTCGTCGCTGAATGCCCTCTTGTGGGTCATCAGAAGCGGGGAGGGCTGTGTAGTGTGCACTGGGAGGGCAGACGAGAGCAGGAGGAGGACTACATCACACCATTCACATTACTACGGTTTGTGGTTCCCTTTCCAGATCAGGACATGCTTATCTTAAAACCATACGAGTACAGGCAGTTGCCAGATTAAGAATGGCCGACTTACAGACGACTCATACTTACAAACAGACTGTCAAAAACCTATTACGTTAAAAATTCAGGTTTAATACAATGGTCCGCAATAACAAATGCACACACTATTTTGTGATGCTTGTGAAAACATTATGTGGCAACGGTTCATCAAATTGAGGTACAGTTCAGTGCCACATATAGATTTATATACTTTAATAATAATAATAACAACAACAATAATAATAATAACAATTATTATTACTATGGACTATATTATTATTTTTTCAACTTACCTGCAAATTCAACCTAAAGAAAGACTGGATCTCTTTTGAAAACTGGGGACTGCCTGTACATCAATATTATAAAAATCTCATGCATTGTCAGCCTCTAAACACTAAGAATCACTTCTAGCTTATAAACCTGACTTATAGGCCTTCATTAGTATACACAAGTAATTCATAATAAATAGTGTTATGCTTTGATGCGACTACTATGAAATAAAAAATAGTGTTTGAGTAAAATGCTGCTGTTTTAGTAGCCAAGGTGTTATAAAACAAACTACGAGTGATTCACTAACTACAGCTTACAGAATCCTGCATGCTTAAGAGCACGTCCTCACCGGGGCTGTTATCTGCCGTCAGGTTGCTGCTGTTGCTGGGGGAGTTGGAGAGGTCAGACACCACCATGCTGATACCGGCCGTGGGACTCAGGCTGCCACCGGGCGAGGACAACGTGCTACCCTCGGAGGTCAGGGACGTGCTGGAGCGTGTGTCTGAAGTCTTCCGCAACTTCCCCTTCCCAAAGAAGCCCTTTATCTTGCCCTTTCGGGTCAAGGCCCCCTCCTCGCCTTCCTCGTCATCACCGCCATCACCCGTGAGGCGCCCCGAGCCCGAAAGGGCGGCGTATCCCCTGGGTACGATTGCAGAGTTTGTCTCGGCGTCCCCCCTCTTCTTTCCCTTGACGCGGTCCTTCAGCTTGCCCAAGGCGGAACGTGGCTTGTCCTTCATGGAAAGGTCGTACATGCTGGCCGTCAGGTTGTTGCGGGTGAACTGGACGGTCACCTGGACCTCACCCCGTTCCTTCTCACGCTTCCCTGACTTGGAGTGCAGCTTATACCACCTGGGCCAATGCAAGAAGTGACAGTCAGTTTGTCATTCAGTCACAACTACCGTTACTCCCCAGCCATTAACTACACCCCTAGCATCCACTTTACATTCCATAACTGAATTTTAGACTCTGAGGCTGGAATTGCAATATAGCTTTCAGAATTAAACTCTGAAACTAGATCTTCATCTGCAAGTTTGTGTCTGACACTCAGGCCTTGGCAGGGAAACATGATGAATCCCAGTTGATCACAGGACGAACACATATACAAACCGGATTCCAAAAAAGTTGGGACACTATACAAATCGTGAATAAAAACTGAATGCAATGATGTGGAGGT